>CM076570.1:1015354821-1015549918 GCA_034641835.2 Pinus albicaulis
CCCCCCCCCCCGAAAGCCCACACCATATATATATATATATATATATATATATATATATATATATATATATATATATATATATATATATATATATATATATATATATATATATATATATTTATATTTATATTTATATTTATATTTATATTTATATTTATATTTATATATATATATATATATTTATATATATTTATATTTATATTTATATTTATATTTATATATATATATATATATATATATATATATATATATATATATATATATATATATATATATATATATATATATAACCCTCCACATATCCTTCTTTATTTATCTTTCTCAGCCCCCCAAACACACACACATGCACTCTCTCTCTCCATATATATTTGTCTTTTCCTCCCTTCCTCTACTTTTTTCTATCTTCTTCCCTCTCTCCCCCCTCCATATATTTCTCTATCTCCCTTTTCCTCTCCTTTTTTTCTATCCATCTCACCCCCGAAACATACACACTCTCTTTCCATATCTATCTCTCTCACTCTCCATCCCACTTCCTCTCCCCCTCTCTCTCTCTTCCCCTTATCTCCTTTTTTCTCTCCTCTCTCCTAATCTCCTCTCTTACTCACTCACTCTCAATCTCTTACTTGTCACTTCTCTCTTTCTCCACCTTTATCTCTCTATGTATTTCTTCTTCCCTCCATCTCTCCCCCCCTCCAACTCCTTCTCTCTCTCAATCCCTCTCCCTCTTCCTTCCTCTCACTCCCTTTCTCTCCCACCTACCTTTATGTCCTCCCCCCTTATCTCTCTCTCTCTCTCCCTCCCTACCATCTAAATCTGTCACTATCTCCCTCCCTCTCTCTTCTCTCTCCCCCCCATATCTGTGTCTCCCTCTTTCTCTCCTCCCTTTCTCTCCCCCTCTCTCTCCTCTCCTTCTCTCTCTCTTCCCTCCTCTCCTCTCTCCCTCGCTCTCTCTCTATCTCTCACTTGTCACTCCCTCTCTCTTTTTCCACATATATCTCCACATGTGTTTGTTCTTCCATCCCTCTCTTTCCCCTTCCAAATCCATATCTCCCTCCCTCCTCTCTCTCTTTCCCTCTCTCTCCCGCCTCCATCCATATGATCGAGAATTTTCAATCTAAGTAATAAATAATATATGTAAGGTATAATATAATAATAGTTATAATGGAGATAATTTATAAGGTCTAAACATATTTCATTTTTATTTTTACATTACAATGCATTTTACATTTTACATTATATATGTTTAAATTTGAATATTAATTAAAACATATGAAGAAAACATCTAATTTTGAAACTTATTTACTAGAACTCAAAAAATAGGTTTAAAATAACTAGATCTAAATATCACATTTAAAGAGGTTCAAATAGCCAAGTATAGGGAAGATGTTAAGGCATAATATGAGTATATAAAAATTAAGTGTTGTCCCAATAACATAACAAAATTAGATTCAATAGAAGAATAAAAATATACCATTTATATAAATATTGTGAGTCTATAACTCAAAAGCAATCTCTTTTATTATTTTGACCCCTATAATTTTTTACAGAGAAAAATTCAATTTGATAAAATGAAGTATGCCGGATAATTTTTTTTTCAAAATTCATAAACTAAAATTAAAACAATTAAAATGTAATTTATAAATCATCTTATTTTTTTGGCTTTATAGGCACTTACCAGTGTGATTTTGGTTTTCATTCCTTCATCTCAACGTCTGAATTTGCTTACATATTTTACAAATTTTAATATCAATGGCAAGAGATTATATTTTAAAATTTGGGTCATTGTCTACATTAATTTACATATTTAAGGAACTTATATATATATATTTGTGAAAATATATTTTAAGTCAAAATACATATCAAGAAATCCTGTACTATATTTAATAATTATGAAAATGGATTTCTCCCAAAAATTGGATGTACTAATATTTCTAACTCAAAATCTAATAAAGCAGAAAGGAAGGAATGATCTACAGTTTGAATATTCATATCGAAGTGGACCGTGGAGAAATTTTGATGATTGAGGATTTGTTCATCATAGCATTTGTGTTCACCTATAGTGATGATCCATGTGTGTATTTGCGTTTAACCTATTGTGATGATCCCTATGTGTGGGGAATGTCTGTTCAAATGATAAGTAAGACTTATTGATGGAGGCAAAATTTTAAAAAATATTGACATACATACATTGTGTCTAATGTCTAATGTCTAATGCTTACACATCTACTCTATACTAGATTGTACAACATCTCTCAATACAATAATATATAAAGTGCATTTTATGAGAAAATATTATTCTTTGATTTATATACATGTAAACTCTTTCATTATAAACATGTTCAATTATCCATGATCTTTATCTTCTTAAATGTTGTGGGATATTTTATTTTTCAATATATGAAGGAGTGTACGATATTTTTCCTTTTTTATGTTTATGAGAGAGTAATATGCTTTAAGAGGTAAGGTATTAGAAACAATATTTTTTTTAAATTTAATTATGAAGTTATTTTCTTTACATTTATATAAAATGTAAATTAAACATATTATTTTGGAGAATTTTTAAATAATAAACGAGTTTTAAGACAAAAATAATTGTATTATTAAAAATTCTTTTAAAATAATTTATAGTATTCAAAAAAATTATGGTGTCAATTATATAAAGATAAATATTTTAGAGTAGAGAAAAGATAAATATTTTAGAGTAGAGAAAAGAAAAATATATTTTTTAATAGTTCTACTCAAATTTTAACTATGGGAATTTGTTGGATGTTTTGATCACATTCCTTTTTAGTTAATCTAACCAAATTATTTCTTACTCAATTAGTCTTCCTAGACTTGTTATATTGGGGAACATGTATGTAGATATCTATTATATTATTGTTATTTATTATTAGAGCTCTTATATCTCTTTATACTTAATGTCACTTTCCATCTATTTATATCCTTTTTGTCACCATCTAATGCCCACATATTTTAATTGTAGATTCTTATCCCTTGAGGTCTCAGCTTATAATTCATACAAAATATTATCTAAGGTTCCCATTAAGATTTGTAGTTTATTTAGTATGTTTTGGATGATCAATGTTGCGGTTAGGACTGTTGTTTCCTTATGATGTATTATTTATGTGTGCCACTTATCTCTTATCTTCTTATCCCATCCCTCTATCAAAAGATTGTAATTTAGGTTGATCTACTATCCATTTTTATGTTGTTGTAATTTCTCTAATATCGTTTTTCGAAAATTGTAGTTATGGTATGATTTCTAAATTTGATGTCATTTGTGAGAGTGGTTTGATGCAGTGGATATTGGTGTCCACCCACCTATTCCACCTAGACCTCCAGTAATTTTCATTAGTTTTCTTTTTTATAGTATTATTTCCTATTTTTAGCAGTTTTTCGGGTCCTAAACTTTTGGAGAAGTTTTGACCCCCTAAATAGTATTTTTTTGAGGTCTGTAAAGATCTTTCCAACAATATATCATATGTGCCAAATGAAGATAATGTGACCAAGTTACAACATTGGGAAGTTGGTTGCCCAAATAACCCCAAGGTGGCCCACAAACTCTCAATGTTTCATCTCATGGGGTTAGGGTTTTGGTTGTTTAGGGTTTTCCTATGTTGTTCAATAATAAAAAGGCACTTAAGCCTCATTGTAACAAATTTCAGAGGCCTGTAGCCATCACATATCTTATCATAGATAAGCTACCAGCGCCCTAGCTATTTTATTTCCATTTTTTCTGTAAGCATATTTAAGTTATTTGATATTAATAAAACGAAGTTTTATTTCTGCTGAATCTTTGTGTTTATGTGTATTTATGTAGTTTATTATGTTCCTGCATAAGTTTGAATAAGTAGTGTCAGATAAGTCTTCTCTTTCTTGATCATTCTTTTCATGTCCCCAAAGAGGTTACTGTATAAGGAGTTAGGGCTCGATCTGGTGGAACCTTTGCAAGATCAGCCTCGTAAACCCTGACGAATGCCCATGGGGGAAGAAAATAAAAATGAGGGAGTAGGATATCTTATCAAAATATTGCTCAAGGAGGCCCTCGAGAAACAAATGAATGCAATAATGGATAACTTTGTCTAGATCCTTCAATGGTTGCCCACCAGTGGCACATTAGCATTCAGAAGCCTCTTTGTAGGCATCACCCCTTTTTATAAGGTACAATTAATCTTTGAAATTCCCATATTTTAGGGAAAAATAGATGCAGATGTCATAGATAGATGGTTTAATCTATTAGAATTATATTTCTTAGTTCATGACTTTTTCAACCGGGAAAATATTACTTTTTCACTCGTCAAAGCCGCCCCCCATGTCAAGGACTGGTGGGAAAACTATTGTGAGAAAAAGGATGAGAGGGAACCCTCCTTGTTCTCAATCGCACCTAGTTGGGATTATTTCTAAGACTCCATCAAGGAACAATTTTATCCCATGGGGAGCTATGAGGAAAAGTACATACAATGGACTACGCTGCAGTAGAAAGGGATCAATATGTGTATGAGCTGACGAATTTTTTCCATACCCTACACACAAAGTAGGGTATCAAAGATTCAAATAATCATTTTAAGCTAAAGTATTGCAGTTGTCTGTATAGATACATTCAGGATTCCTTGACATCTCCTCTCTTGTTGTAGCATATCAGTATGCTGCCAAGATTGAGCATCAATTAAAATAGAAGAAGCGAGACTTGGATTTGAAAATCAAAAGCAAGGGAAAGGTTCCCCCAAACCATAGAAAAAAGGAAAAATACAAGGGTAGGTGGCAAAGGATAAATCGCCAAAGCCATAAGAAAATAACAACAGCACGAATCCATAAACAAACATGGGAAAGTGGTGTGAGTTCTGTTGTAGCTCCTAGAGATAGCCTTGAGTTGCAAAAGACCAGTTCCTAGGACATCTTAAAATCATAGGTTGAGTATGAATAATTGTATAAAATGCCTCTGACAAAATATGGAATAAGAGAACAATATTTTTGGTCGTTCATGGATGGAGAAGACCTTGAAGTCGATTCATGTGATTTCCCTATACTGTGAAAGGGATCAAGAGGTTGCGAGGCTTCATGGCTTTTAAATGGGCCAAGTATAAAACAATGAGCAATTTTTTTTTTTTTAATATGCAGAGGCATGAGAGAGATCTAAGAAGGAACCCACGAGAGACGTGATTAAGAGATTTAAGAATATGTCCCCTATGAATTCATAGGAAATGGATATGAATGAAATATGAACAACAATAGAGGTTTTTGGAGCACGAATTAAGGAAGCACAACAAAATTAACACATGAGTGTTAACACCTGAGCATTAGACAGACAAGAATTCATGAATAAATTTTTCAAACTACCAGCAGCTACATTACACGAACCCTCATAGAAGAATATCATGAAATGTGATTATACATCAAAGGAGATTACTAATAACAGAAGGAAACATATACATACTACTCAAATCTCCATCCAGAATCCAAATATCATCTCTGTATTCATATTAAGTTTAATAATCTCTCCCAAGTATGTGTCTGAGAGCACAGGGAGCACAATCATACAAAACTACAATAGATTTATTCAAAAATCTAGAACCTTTCTTTCATATTAGAACTCACTACATATAGAGTTCTCCTCGAGGGTTTACGACTGAATATTTTGTCATGATCGACCCACACAGGCTTAAACCATTATCCTAACAAAATATCAGAGTGTGCATCGAGAAATCACTCCCGCAACAAAGAAATCAAAATAGAATGGGTAAAATCAGGATTTTACCAGCAAAACATCACTATCTAATCCATAAAAAGAACAAAACAGTTGGCCAGGGAGGCCAAATTCTAGAATATTCAAAGCAGAGGCGAGGAATGGCTGGTAAAAGGTGAGCAGTCTGGCCTTCATCATATGATTTCACCTACTATTTGAAGACCTCCACTCTCTAATGCTCATTATTTCCACTTCCCTTTGTGGAATATCCAGTTGTGTTGTGCATGTTGAATGCTTTAGCAGAGGTTATCATGTCGAAATTGAATAAACTATGCTCATTATTTCCACATCCCGTTGTGGAATAGCCAGTTGTGTTGTGCATGTTGAATGCTTTAGCGAAGGTTATCCTGTGGAAATTGAATAAACTATACTGCAAGTTCCACCCAAAATCCCATGATGTGTTTTAAATTTCAAACTGGAACTGGATTTAGGAGGGGGCATGAATGGCGCAAGTGGCAATGAATTTAGCGGGACTTTTAATCACTAGAATGGGCGAAAGATAGGCCACAAGAGGGCTATTGATGATGTGGCAAGGCGGTGGGACCCGCACTCGTAAATCACCGAGCGAAAGTATTATGTGGGAGCCGGCGAGGGTTAAATGTTAAAACCTACGAAGTGCGAAGTGCGGGAGTGGAGAAGATGACGTGGCAGATGGATATTATGTGGCAGATGGAGGTGGGGCTCCGCGTTGCAACTTAAACAAGATACTTTATGGGCGCTTAAAAGGTAAGTTACAAATTGTGCTAAGCGCAAAAAGTTATAATCGCCAATCTGCGAAGGTAATTTTTAGTGATGTGTGATGGATGATGTGAAAATGTGATGTGTCAGGGAGAAATGGCCCCACTTTAATTGCAATCAGGGAATCGGGAAAGCGGATGGTAAGGTTTAATGATTTTTAAGGGAAATGAGATGAAAGGAAGTGTGATAGGTGAATGGGTCCCAATTCATCACATATCACATTTCGAAAGGATTGTAGGAGATGGAAATTAAAGGATTTTGGGATTTGGCCGATGCGAAAAGGAATTTGAGTGTGCGGTCATGAAATAAAATGGAATGAATTGGGGAAAATAAAAATGAAAATGGATGAAGGGTATTTAAAGCATTGGAGTTTAGAATTAGGACAAATGAAGGGTAGGAAAGGGGGGTAGATGGAATGAATGAGGGCAGTAAGGAGTTCACTCACCATTGCACTTAATCAGTGACACTTTCCTCTTTCAACTGAATTAAAATGCAGATAGATTCATTTGAAGCTCTTTGACATATAGGATTTCCCTTCCTTTTTCCTTCTCCACTTTGTGTGCGGTCACAGGACAACATTTTCTCCATCTGGGGATAACGTGTTGTTCTCAGTGCATTGAGAACCTGCAAACATGAATGCCTATGATTTATTGGGCTCATCGATTCGCAAATGCATACTGTAAGCCTGAATGGAAACTATAACTAAGTTGTGCATTGCTACCTATCAAAACAGAAATCACTGCCACACCCTAAAAATATTGAATGCTGAAATCTGAACTATGTTGAAACTAGAAAGATGCTCATAGTACTGAGCTTATTTGCACTCCTACCTACACCAAGTATGATAAAAAAATTATCCCATCAAATAAGAATCAAACTTCCAGTGTAACCAATCAAGCAAATGAGTGCTTAACTGAAATTGGCATCTCATTCCTGTAGGTAGAGAAATGGGTTTAAAACATGGCAAGTTATCTCTTCCATTGAATTTCATAGCTCCATTGATGAACCTGGAAAATTCTTCCTTCCTTGATGGCTGCAATATGCTTCCCAAAGGATCATGGTAAACATGCAACATGAGTTTTTCTGAAGGATTTGTAACAAGCAAAAAAACCACATTCCAAACTACTACTTTGCTTGTGTTCTGCCATTAATTGTCTTCAGGAAACAAGGATGACCCTTGTTTCCTCTCCTTTTCCATTATAATCAACTGATTTATGTGGTATTCATCATTTCCTTTATCATACAGAGGCTTGTAGGGGAGCTGCAAACTCTTGATCATCTTGGGTAAAGGATCTCGATTAATAACAACATATTATGTTTCCTCAACATCCCATGAAGAAATTAATGATGAAGAACCTTTATGAAGGTCTGCACACTCAGAAAGAATATTTAAGGGATCTTCAATCTGAAAACCTGATTGGTCTTCTTTTGGCAAGATTTCTTGGCTTTCACTGGGCACACTTGATTGGTGTTCAATATTTGAATACAACACTACTGGCTAAAGGTGCTCTTGTGGATCTAGACAATTAAGCTCTGCTACCTCTATTTCTAGATCACTAGACTGCTATTGATTTTTAGTGTTGTCCTTTGGGAAATACTTCAGCTCTTCCCCTTCTTCATGGAGGGTAGGCTCACCTCCCTCTTCTTCAGCACAGACTAGAAACTTGTTTTCTACATTCAGTCCAAAAACCAACATGGGTTGTTCTTCTTGGAGATTTAAGGGTGTGGGCCCTTTTTCTATAATGGCTTCCTCAAATTTATCTTCAGGAGGGTCAAGTGATTTCAAGGATATAGATGTGGGCTTCTTATCCTTGGGAGGATCAGCTCCTTGCTTTGTGGAAGTGGATGCAATGGCCTCATGGGGGGCTGAATCTTCTAATAGCTTCTCCCCTTTACTAGCAGGACTAGGAGGGGTTTGTTCTCTTCATGTCGACTCCTCATTTTGTTCTTTCCCTAGGGTTCTCTTTCTAGAGGACCATAGGTCATACTTCTTGTGGAGTTGAGCCTGCATGAAATCCATGAACTTTCTGCAGTAAATATCAATCTCTTGATCCTCTAGAGGGACTTCTTCTTTGCCTTATTCCACTTTCAAGATGGGTTCACCCTCCTCTTAATCAGAGTATGTGAGGAATTGATATTATTGGTTGTCTGTCACTTCCTCGACCTGTTGTAATAGCTACAAAGGGGACCTCTGATATTGAGGATTAAACCCCTGGTTAGGAATCATTTGGTTGGAACGAGGAGGGGGATTTTTGGCCTCTAATTCAAGCTTAAACAACTTATTTGAGAGGTTATTTTTCATCTTATTCATTTCTTCAAGTCTATCCTCCCGCGATTCCCTCTCCTAATTTGAGGTAGAAGCCTCCTCCCCCTTATTTCTTCTAGCTTCACGTTTTGTCTTCCCTTTGAATTTACCAATAGAAGAAAAGTTTTCTTCTACCTCCAATGCATCAGTCTATATCTGATCTAGAGATGTGGATCTTATTTCTCTTAAGGTGAACCCAAAATCAAGCTCAAAAGCTCCTGCAAAAACCAACTTAGCAGTAGCTTAGGGAGGCTTTATTTCAGTGGGGAGGTTATTATAGAGCTTATTGAAACTCTTTATAAATTTGGTTACATCCTCATTGTGTCTCTTCTTAAGAGCATTGAACTATGTGATGACATATCCATGGTCCCTCCTTTCTCCCCATTTCAATGTGAAGAAAATTTCCATTTCTTCCCAAGCATGGACTATGTTGTTGGCTAGAGACTTGAACCATTTCTAGGTTTCTCCCTCCAAGGATTAGATGAAAGGCCTTAATACCACATCTAAGTGCTCTACATTTACATTCTCAGCAAAAGCGCAGAAGTTTTCAATATTTTTTTGTGAAAAATTAAAATCTTCCTCGGTGAACCGAGGCAAGAACTCTAGATAGTCTTGCGACACATCATTTAGAGGCTAAGGGAGGGCCAAGGGGGCATACTTGTTCAAAAGGAAACTCGGCACAGCTATATGATTTAGAGGTGGAGGTATATGGTGGATCTGAATCTGGTGTGAAGCCTAATGAAAGCCAGGATTACTTCTAATTTAAACTTTGATAATAGTGGAGTCACCAAGGTGAGGGTCATGCAAATATCAACCCTTCGTGCTCACCTGATTGAAGGGTGAAGATAATGTCGTAGCCCAGAGAAAGGTTTTCTAATTTTTTCCTCGGAAACAGTGCCAAAAATATGTTTTAGCTCCTAGAGATAGCCTTGAGTTTCAAAAGACCAATGCTTGGGACATCTTAAAATCAGAGGTTGAGTGTGAACAATTGTATAAAATTCCTCTAACAAAATTTGGAATAAGAGAACAACAGTGTTGGTGGTTCATGGACAGAGAATACCTTCGAGTTGATTCATGTGAATTCCCTATACTGTGAGAGGGCTGAAGAGGCTATGAGGCTTCATGGATTTTAAATGGGCCAATTATAAAAAAATTAGCATAAACTTTTTTTAAAAATATGCAGAGGCATGAGAGAGAACTCAGAAGGAACCCACGAGAGACAGGCTTAAGATATTTAAGAATATGTCCCCTATGAATTCAGAGGAAACGGATATGAATGAAATATGAACAAAAATAGAGGTTCGTGGAGTGAGAATTAAGGAAGCACAAAAAACTTAACACATGAGCATTAACACTTGAGCGTTAGACAAACACGAATTCATGAATAAAATTTGCAAACTACTAGCAGCTACATTACATGAACCCTCATAGAAGCATATCATGAAAGATGATTATACATGAAATGAGATTACTGATAACAGAGGGAAAAATATGCATACTACTCATTTCTCCATTTGGAATCCAAATATCAACTCTGCATTCATATTAATTTTAAACAGCTCTCTGAAATATGTGTCTTAGAGCACATGGAGCACAATCATACAAAACTATAGTAGATTTCTTCAAAATTCCAGAACCTTTCTTTCATCTTAGAACTCACTACATATAGAGTTCTCCTCAAGGATTCATGACTGAATATTCTATCATGATTGACCCACACAGGTGAGAAAAAAAATATTCTAACAAACTATCGGAGTGTGCATCGAGCAATCACTCCTGCAACAGAGTAATCAAAATAGAATGGGTTAAATTTGGATTTTACCAGCAAAACATCACTATATAATTCATAAAAAGAAAAAAACAGTTGGCCAGGGAGACCAAATACCAGAATATTCAAAGGAGTGGTGAGGAATGGCTGAGAACAACTGACCAGTCTGGCCTTCATCATGTGATTTCACCTATCTTCTGAAGACCTCCACTCTTTAATGCTCATTATTTCCACTTCCCATTGTGGAATAGTCAATTGTGTTGTGCATGTTAAACTCTTTAGCAGAGGCTATCTTATGGAAATTGAATAAACCATACTACAAGTTCCACCCAAAATCCCATGTTGTGTTTTAAACTGCAAACCGAAACCGGATTTCGAAGGGGGAATGAATGGCAGAAGTGGAAATGAAGTTAGCGGGAATTTTATCACTGAAATTGGTGAAATACAGGCCATAGCAGGATTATTGATGACATGGAAATATGGTGGGACCCGTGCCTCCAAATCACAGAGCGCATGTTTTATGTGGGAGCAGGCGGGGGTTAAACGTTAAAACCTATGAATTGCGAAGTGTAAGAATGGAGAAGATGATGTGGAAGATGGAGGTGGGGCCCCATGTTGCAATTTAAACAAGATACATTGCGGGTGCTTAAAAGGTAAGTTATAAACTGTGCGAAGCGCGAAAAGTTATAATTGTTGATCTGTGAAGTTTATATTTAGCAATGTGCGATGGATGATGGGGAATAGGTGACGTGTCAGGGAGAAATGCCCCCACTTTAATCACAATTATGGAATTATAAAAGTAGATGGTAAGGTTTAATGATTTTTAAGGGAAATGAAATGAAAGGAAGTGAAGTGGGTGAATGGGTCCCACTTCATCACATATCTCATTTCGAAAGGTTTGTAGGAGACAGTAATTAAAGGATTTTGGGATTTGGCCAATGTGAAAAGTAATTTGAGTGTGCAGTCATGAAATAAAAGGGAATGACTTGGCGAAAATAAAAATGAAAAGGGATAAATGGTATTTAGAGCATTAGAGTTTAGAATTAGGAAAAATTAAGGGTAGGAATGGGGATAGATGGAATTAATGAGGGCAGTAAGGATTTCTCTCACCATCACACTTAATCATTGACACTTTCCTCTTTCAACTGAATTAAAAGGCAGATAGATTCACTTGAAGCTCTTTGACAGTTAGGATTTCCCTTCCTTTTTCCTTATCAAATTTGTGTGTGGTCACAAGCCAACAAGTTCCATAAGAGCTCCACTCACAACACAAGTGAGTGTTAGGCCAAGCAGTCACTGGTGGCTAAGCTGAAGGCTCCTAAATCAGATGCATGCTCTGAATCTAAATTAGAACCTGACAAGGGGAATGACAAAGGGAAGCAGATTACTGATGCAGAGCCCAACACCATTGTTTTTGCCACAAATATCTAGAAGGAGGAAATAGAATATCCACAGGAGGGGGAGCACCTCTTCCATTCCTAGATGTGGGTAAAGGGCTCCCTGCTATAGTTCATTTTCGACAGCGGGAGCCAAAAGAACCTCATTTTAGTGGAGGTCATGAAGTGGCTCGGCTTGCCAACCACAACACACCCACAACTGTACACCATAGAGTGGCTTCACCAAGGATGAGATCTCCATGTCAACCAACAATGTCATCTTCCCTACAGCATCAAGCCCTTTACGAATGAGGTATTATGTGAAATTTCTCCTCTTGATGTTTGTGATGTATTATTAGGCCACCAATACTTGTGGAAGCGACATGTTGTCTATGAGTCAAGGCCTCACGTTGTTATTATTACTTTGGGAAATAAGTTGTACAGGATACCAAAGGTAGCACTGCTTGCTTCCATCTCTTTTTTTATTGCAAACAATGGAGTAAGCTCATTTCAAAAACTAGGAAATTTTTTTCCTAATGATCCACCCTTAGGAAAGAAGAATATTGTGGCCATGACCTCAAGACAAGGCTCCTCTTCACGACAAAAAAATATGGAAAAGGTCATGGAGGTGTATGGATACATCTTCACCTCACGTGCAAGGGTGCCTCTGCACTGCTAGGTCAAGTGCTCCATCGATCTGACCCCAAGTGCATAGCTGCCCAATGGACCAATATTTCTCCGCTCTATTCTGGATAATGAAAAAATCAAGAGACATATTTAGGAGCTACTGCAGAAAGGTCACATTCGACCAAGTTCATTGCCCTATGGGAGCCCGATCAAATTGGTGCAGAAGAAGGATGGGACTTGGAGACTTTGCATTAACTATCGAGCGTTGAACAAGATCACTGCTCAAAATAGGTACATGATCCAATGGATTGATGACCTTATGGACCAAATCAAGGGGGGGGAATATTTCATCAATATTGACTTGAAGTCTGAGTATCACCAGGTACCAATCAAACCCTGTGATGCGTGGAAGACTACCTTCAAATCCAAGGAGGGCCTTTTTGAATGGTTGGTCATGCCTTTCAGGATGACTCCCACAACCTTCATGAGCTTGATGGACGACATCTTGCAGCCATTCACCAACTCATTTGTGGTGTTTTTCTTTGATGACATCCTAATCTTTAGCCAGACTTGGAAAGAGCACCTCCACCACATCTCAAGGGTCCCCCAAACACTACGACAACACAAGTTGTGTGCCAATTTTGAGAAGTGCACTTTTGGCATGACCTAGGTTCAGTGTCTGAGCTAAATTATTAATGAGCATGTGGTGCATGTGGATCCAGCCAAGATCCATGTCATTCAGGAGTGGCCATCCCCAATCACTCTAACAAAGATACACAGCTTTCTAGGTCTTGCCAATTTCTACCACAGGTTCATGTTGGGATTCTCTCATATCACTTGGCCCTTGAGTCAAGTCACCAAGGGAGGAGCGAAAGAAAATTTATTTTGGTCTATATCTCAACAAAATGCATCTGTATATTTGAAACATCATCTTTTCTCTACACCAATTCTCACATTACCAGACTTTCAACAACCATTTGATATCGAGAGAAATGCCTCTTACTACGCTATTGGGGCATTTCTTACTCAACAAGAGCATCTTGTGGAATATCATAGTGAGACGATTTCCGACATAGTCTAGAAGTATCCCACTTATGACAAAGAGATGTATTCGATTGTGTAGGCTTGCCAACAATGGAAGCATTACATTTTGGGGAAAGAAATGATCATCCAAACAGGCCACCGACCCCTGTAGTTCATACAAACACAAGGGAAGTTGCAGAACGATCATCATAAGAAGTGGTCCACATGCATGCACCATTTCAATTTGAACATTAAGTAAAAAAGGGCAAAGCCAATCATGCTGCAGATTTCCTCAACCAACCACCGATCGTGGCACTAACCATCATGCTCAACTCTTGTGGGCATGAGACTTTCGATTAGACACTTCTATACCAAAGCGATCCAAAATTCAACCACACATATAAGACGCTCTTGTATGGTAAGAAAGTTCCAAATTTTCACCAATAGGATGCACTGTTATGTCACCTGGCACACCTTATGTTCCTTCAAACGAGCGTACCAAGATGGTTTGGGAAGCGCACTACAGTCGAGTCGCTGGGAATTTCGAGGTTGAGAAAACAATGGTAGTACTGCAAAAGTATTTCTATTGGTTGAACCTTCGAAAGGATGCTGGGAAGTACATCGGAACATGCATTGCATATGTCATTTCCAAACTGACCATCAAGAAGAAAGACCCCTATACTCCGTTTCCTACCCCTAGTCTACCTTGGAAATCCATCTCCATGGATTACATGTCATACCTTCCTTCTGCTAAGCATTGAAATGACTATGTTCTTGTGGTCGTCGATAGATTCTCAAAGATGGCCATTATGGGACACTGTAAGAAGAATATTGTAGAAGAATACACTACTAAACTCTTCTTTGAACGAGTGTGGGTACACTTTGGGATCCCATTGTCTATCATCTTAGATCGAGATAGAAGGTTCCTCAATACATTTTGGTCCAGCCTCTGTTCGATGCTAGATACCAAGCTCACCAAGTCCACAACTTTCCATCGCCAAATCGATGGACAGGAAAAGGTCTTCAATAAGATGATCATACACATTATGCACATGTATAACTCAAAGAATCAACACACATGGGAAGAGAGCCTCCCCTATGTACAAAACATCTATAATTGGGCTCTCCATATCTCAACTAGCCACAACCCCTTTCAGGTGGTCTTGGGATTCTAGCCACTATGTCCCATTGACGTAGCCATGCCATTTGAGGCTACTCAGGCAGATTTGACTCATGTCCAGTCTGAGTCATACAAGATGAACAACTTCATTGAGCACATTCATCACATCCTCCAATAGGTTAATCACATATTGGACAAATACATTGCTAAGCACAAGCAGTGACATGATTAGCATCGATTTCCACACAACTTCCCGGTGGGTGACAAATTTTGGCTACATTTTTAGAAGGAGCACCTCGCTGGACCTCACCACAAGCCTCTCTCGCTCCGCACACCATCACCAAGGTTGTATGGGACAATGCCTTCAATCTCAGTATTCCACCCTTACTTGGCTTGCACCCAATGTTCAATGTGGCTTGCCTTCGGCCCTACTTTACACCTCTACTGGACACATCCGACATGGAAGAACAAGTCACACCAACAGAGTTAAACCTAGACTACATGGAACAAGCCAAAACTAATTGGATCATGGAGAAAGATCAAGAACACGAACCAGCATAGGATCCAACTCTATCGATTTGTCAAAGCATGACAACTCCTTCACCAGGGCAAGTGGTTCACTAGGGACCAGGTTCAATAGAAATTTCCTCACCTCATCGAGGCTCTGCACATAATGGGAATCATTTCTTCCTAAGGGAGGAGGAATGATCTAGGCTGATATTGGTGGTCATCCACCTATTCCACCTAGACCTCCAGTCAGTTTCATCAGTTTCCTTTTTTATAGCAACATTTCCTATTTTTAGCATTTTTTCGAGTCTTGAACTTTCAAAGTAGTTTTGAACTTTTTGAGGTCTGCAGTGGGCCCATAACCATAGGCTGAGGCCCGCAGTAAAACCTTTAGTAATCATAGATATATTTTCGATGATATATTTTACGTGAGATAATATGACCAAGTTACGACCCCGGGAAGTTGGCTACCCAACTAACCCCAACAGGGCCCATAAATTCTTCGTGTTTCATCTCCTGGGGTTAGGGTTTTGGTTGTTTACAGTTTCCCTACGTTTTTCAGTAATAAAAAGGTCCTTGAGCCTCATTGTAACATGATTTAGAGGCTTGCAAACACCACATCTCTTCTTAGAGATAAGCTACCAGCACCCTAGCTAGTTTATTTCCATTCTATCTATAAGCATATTTGAGTTATTTGATATTAATGAAATGAATTTTTATTTCTGCTGCATCTTTGTATTTATGTGTATTTATGTATTTTATTGCATCCGTACATAACTCTGGATCATGGTTATATAACTAGTTTTATTTATTTCCATTTACTTCCATAACCTGCTTAGCTATGTGGTTAATGTGTTTATTTAAATAATAAATTTTTTTCTAATGCACCTATATAAGGAATGAAATAATGCTTCTTCAAAGAACCCATAGATACATTTTTGTTAATTTTGTAAATAAAAACCAATATTATAAATCAAAATGTCTAAAATTTGCTCAACTTATTGATACTAGTACATCAATGTGCTGGTAAGTTATTGATGCACTCATTAGAAGTTTAAAATCAAAACAACAAATACTTTAATCACAGATTAGTTATATTATAGAAACATAGTTACTAATCAAATAGGTAACTGAACTCGTACCTACTTTTTTGAGGTAGAAAAAAAAAACACCCTATATTGAAAAGTGGTGATGCGAAATCACCCTGTTTTTTTTTTGGCATATTTTTTACACTTTGTGGGTAGAAGTATTAACATTTGTTTTAAAATGTTAGTGATTTTCATGCTAATTTTGAAAAGTGTTGATGCATCATCAACTTTTTTTTTTGAGAGGTGATTTTCATGCTAATTTTGAAAAGTGTTGATGTAGCATCAACCATTTTTTTTCGAGTGGTAATTTTCATGTTGGTAATAAAACATAAAAATAAAATAGGAAAAACATGAAAAAAAACTCAAATATAAAAAAATAATTAAAAATCTAGTAAAAATGTTAAAAAAAACAAACAAAATTAAGCTGTAAAAATAAAAAATTTAAACAAAAATAAATAAATAAAACAAAAAAAAAGCAAAAAAAATAAAAAATTAAAAAAAAGAAAAAATTCAAAAAAACACATAATTTAAAGAAAAAAACAAAACTAAACCAAAAAGATTAAAAAACATCAAAAACAATTTCTTGAAAAAATTAAAATAAAAAATTTAAAAACAATTAAAATTAAAGTACAAAAATAAAAATCAATTTAAATTTAAACATTTAAATTAAAAAAAATTAATAAGAAAAGAAAAGTATTTGAAAATAATAAAACATTAAATTATAAATAAATAAATTAAATTAATTAAATTAAAATTAAAATTAAAAAGGAAAAAAAAAACTGAGAATATTAAATTTAGTAATAATAAAAAAAATAAAATTTAAAATTAGAATAAAATATTAAATTATAATTTAAAAACATTATTAGAAACAAAAAATTATTAAAATTTCATAAATAAGTAAAGATTGAATTAAAAGAAAATATTTAATTACGTCGCCTGGTTGGCGGCGGGTAGTCGATTCTCGAAATCGACATGGGGAGGTTGATTATGGGAATCGACCTGGGGAGGTCGATTATGAGAATTTACATGGGGAGTTCGATTCCCAGAATTGACCTTGGGAGGTCGATTATGAGAAACAACCTGGGGAGGTCAATTCTCGGAATCGACCTATTGAGGTTGATTCCCATAATCGACTTGGGGAGGTCGATTCCGGGAATCGACCTCCCACCCAGGTGGCGATGGGGGCCGGTCGTTGGGCGGGCGGGGAGGCTGCAAGAAGCCCCCCACCTGCCCAACGACCAACCCCCGTTGCAACCTGGGCAAAGCAATTAAATAATTTGTTTTTAATTCGATTTTTTTTTATTTTTTATTAAATTTTAATAAAAAAAAGTTTTGTTTTTAGTATTCTTTTTTAATTTTCATTGTTATTTATTGTATTTCGTATTTGTTTTTAATTTATTTTTATTAAATTTAATATTAATTTTTCAATTTAATTTAATAAAATTTAATAAACTTCGTTAATTTTTTTTTAATTTATTTAAATTTCATATTTTTTTTTAATTACATAAAATTTAATATTTTTTATTTAAATTAATCTTTTATATTTTTAATTAATTTTATTTTTTAAATTAATTTGTTTTTTTTCACTTTATATTATTTATTTATTTATTTGTTTCCATTTTCCATTTTTAATTGATTTTTTTTTTTCATTTTAAAAGTGTTTTTTATTTTGATTTTTTTTTTAATTTTAAAATTTATTTATGTATTCATTTATTTATTAAAATTTAATATTTTTTTTATATTTAAATTTTTAGATTAATGTTATTATTTTTAATTTAATAAGATGTAGAATATATATATTTTTAATTTAATTTAATATATACATATAATTTATTTTTTATAATTTAAATTTAATTTATTTTTAAAATATATTTGTTAATTTAATATTTTTTTATTTATTTTACTTTTCATTTTTACTTTATAATTAATTTTTAAATTTTTTATTTTTTTTATTTCAATTAAAATATATATATATATATATATATATATATATATATATATATATATATATATATATATATATATATATATATATATATATATATATATATATATATATATATATATATATATATATATATATATATATATATATATATATATATATATATATATATTTCAATTTATTAAAATTTAACATATTTTTTTTTAAATTTAATTTTTTATTTTCAAATTAAAATTATTTTGTTTTTAATTTAATAAAAAATTGATTTTTATTTTTGAATTTAATTTGTATATTTTAATTTTATTTTAGCTTTTTAAATTTATTTGTTTTTTAAGTTTATTTTCTTTGTTTAATATTTTTATTTTGTTTTTATTTTTATTTTTTAACTTATAATATATTTTTAAATTTTAATTTTTAAAATATTTTTATTTATTTTTTTATTAATTTTTTCTCTTAATTTTATTTTTAATTTTTTTTTAATAAAAATGCGTAAATTTAAATTTTTTTTTTTTTAATTATTATTCTAAAATTTTGTTTCGGACTACCATTTTCGTAAGTTTTTGCACAAAAAATTGTTTTTATGTCTATTTTTAAAAATGAAAATTTACGCTTGAAAAGAGATAAATATTCAAATAAATATATTACTAAATAGATTTTTTTGCACAAAAAAAAAATGCCTTTTTCTTTCATTTTTTAAAAAATGTTGAAAATTTATCCAAATAAAGAAATAAATTATTATTCCAGAATACAACTTTTCGTTTTCAGCTTGTTTTTTCATGGTTTTTTAATGTTTTTTTTGTTAGAGTTCTCGTTTTGATGTAATAGTTCTCGTTTGATCATTAACTATGTTTGATTGTTTAATTGATCAGTGCACCATAAATATCAACACATTAGTGCACTTAATATGATTTAAATGCACTGCACTAACACAACAAAATATGCTAAAACCTCTAGCTACGCACCTCCATTAGCAATATCCTCTATAAATGGGTGAGGGAATAAATTGTAGGGGTCTAAAAAAACCTCTCTTAGAAGGTGTTTTTCTTGTAATATAATAAGTAAAACAATGAAAATTAATGTAAATTTCATCCACAATTTTTTTTCCAAAAAAGAAACTACTAAAACCTCTGACCACCCACCTTCACTAGTAACCTCCTCTATATCTGGAGAAGAGAAAAAAAATCGAGACAAAGATTCCACAAAACCTCTCTTCGAAAGTGTTTTTGTCAAAACATTTTTATTATAATATAATGAGTAAAACAATAATAATAAATTAAAATTTTATCCACAAAATTTTGACTTCAAAAACAATTATTTAACACTCAAAATAAATGTTATAAAATTCCAAACCTCAAATCACCAAAATATAATTTACCTACAAAATAAACCCAATAATATTATAACTTTAATTTTTAATTTCTAAAACTACCATAATAAATAACAAATTATATAATTATCATTAAAAATTACCATAATAAATAACAAATTTATATAATTATCATTTTCGAATATTCAACATTATAAACCTTAACCAGCAGCATAACAAGAATGTCTTTTTAGATTTTCATGCTAATTTTGAAAAGTGTTGATGCATCATCAACTTTTTTTTTTGAGTGGTGATTTTCATGCTAATTTTGAAAAGTGTTGATGCAGCATCAACCATTTTTTTTCGAGTGGTAATTTTCATGTTGGTAATAAAACATAAAAATAAAATAGGAAAAACATGAAAAAAAACTCAAATATAAAAAAATAATTAAAAAGCTAATAAAAATGTTAAAAAAAACAAACAAAATTAAGCTGTAAAAATAAAAAATTTAAACAAAAATAAATAAATAAAACAAAAAAAAGCAAAAAAAAATCGAAAATTAAAAAAAAAAAAATTCAAAAAAACACATAATTTAAAGAAAAAAACAAAAACTAAACCAAAAGATTAAAAAACATCAAAAACTATTTCTTGAAAAAATTTAAATAAAAAATTTAAAAACAGTTAAAATTAAAGTACAAAAATAAAAATCAATTTAAATTTAAACATTTAAATTAAAAAAAATTAATAAGAAAAGAAAAGTATTTGAAAATAATGAAACATTAAATTATAAATAATTAAATTAAAATTAAAATTAAAAAGGAAAAAAAACTGAGAATATTAAATTTAGTAATAATAAAAAAAATAAAATTTAAAATTAGAATAAAATATTAAATTATAATTTAAAAAAATTATTAGAAACAAAAAATTATTAAAATTTCATAAATAAGTAAAGATCGAATTAAAAGAAAATATTTAATTACGTCGCCCAGTTGGCGGCGGGCAGTCGATTCTCGGAATCGACATGGGGAGGTTGATTCTGGGAATCGACCCGGGGAGGTCGATTATGAGAATTTACATGAGGAGGTCGATTCCCAGAATTGACCTTGGGAGGTCGATTCTGAGAAACAACCTGGGGAGGTCGATTCCCGGAATCGACCTATTGAGGTTGATTCCCATAATCGACTTGGGGAGGTCGATTCCGGGAATCGACCTCCCACCCAGGTGGCGATGGGGGCCGGTCGTTGGGCGGGCGGGGAGGCTGCAAGAAGCCCCCCACCTTCCCAACAACCAGCCCCCGTTGCAACCTGGGCAAAGTAATTAAATAATTTGTTTTTAATTCGATTTTTTTTATATTTTTTTATTAAATTTTAATAAAAAAAAGTTTTTTTTTTAGTATTCTTTTTAAATTTTCATTGTTATTTATTGTATTTCGTATTTGTTTTTAATTTATTTTTATTAAATTTAATATTAATTTTTCAATTAAATTTAATAAAATTTAATAAACTTCGTTAATTTTTTTTAATTTATTTAAATTTCATTTTTTTAATTTATTTTTTTTGTTTACTTACATAAAATTTAATATTTTTTTACTTAAATCAATCTTTTATATTTTTAATTAATTTTATTTTTTAAATTAATTTGTTTTTTTTTTCACTTTATATTATTTATTTATTTATTTGTTTCCATTTTCCATTTTTAATTGATTTTTTTTTTCATTTTAAAAGTGTTTTTTTTTTTTTTTTTTTTTTTAATTTTAAAATTTATTTATGTATTCATTTATTTATTAAAATTTAATATTTTTTTTTTTATATTTAAATTTTTAGATTAATGTTATTATTTTTAATTTAATAAGATGTAGAATATATATATTTTTAATTTAATTTAATATATACATATAATTTATTTTTTATAATTTAAATTTAATTTATTTTTTAAAATATATTTGTTAATTTAATATTTTTTATTTATTTTACTTTTCATTTTTACTTTATAATTAATTTTTAAATTTTTTATTTTAATATATATATATATATATATATATATATATATATATATATATATATATATATATATATATATATATATATATATATATATATATATTTCAATTTATTAAAATTTAACATATTTTTTTTTTTTATTTAATTTTTTATTTTCAAATTAAAATTCTTTTGTTTTTAATTTAATAAAAATTTGATTTTTATTTTTGAATTTAATTTGTATATTTTAATTTTATTTTAGCTTTTTAAATTTATTTGTTTTTTAAGTTTATTTTCTTTGTTTAATATTTTTATTTTGTTTTTTTTTTTTTTACTTATAATATATTTTTAAATTTTAATTTTTAAAATATTTTTATTTATTTTTTTATTAATTTTTTCTCTTAATTTTATTTTTAATTTTAAAATTTTAATTTTTTTTACTAAAAAATTATAATGAATTTTTTTTTTTTTTAATTTTTATTATTCTAAAATTTTTGTTTCGACACCTTCCGTTTTCGGGGTGCTTTTTGCACAAAAAAAAATTGTTTTTATGTCTATTTTTAAAAATGTTGAAAATTTACGCCAGAAAAAAGAGGGGTTATTCCACAATATAGCTTTTCGTTTTCGGGGATTTTTTTTGCACAAAAAAAAAATGCCTTTTTCTTTCATTTTAAAAAAAATGTTGAAAATTTATCCAAATAAATAAATAAATTATTATTCCAGAATACAACTTTTCGTTTTCAGCTTGTTTTTTCATGGTTTTTTGATGTTTTTTTTGTTAGAGTTCTCGTTTTGATGTAATAGTTCTCGTTTGATCATTAACTATGTTTGATTGTTTAATTGATCAGTGCACCATAAATATCAACACATTAGTGCACTTAATATGATTTAAATGCACTGCACTAACACAACAAAATATGCTAAAACCTCTAGCTACACACCTCCATTAGCAATCTCCTCTATAAATGGGCGAGGGAATAAATTGTAGGGGTCTAAAAAAACCTCTCTTAGAAGGTGTTTTTCTTGTAATATAATAAGTAAAACAATGAAAATTAATGTAAATTTCATCCACAAATTTTTTTCCAAAAAAAATCTACTAAAACCTCTGACCACCCACCTTCACTAGTAACCTCCTCTATATCTGGAGAAGAGAAAAAAAATCGAGACAAAGATTCCACAAAACCTCTCTTCGAAAGTGTTTTTGTCAAAACATTTTTATTATAATATAATGAGTAAAACAATAATAATAAATTAAAATTTTATCCACAAAATTTTGACTTCAAAAACAATTATTTAACACTCAAAATAAATGTTATAAAATTCCAAACCTCAAATCACCAAAATATAATTTACCTACAAAATAAACCCAATAATATTATAACTTTAATTTTTAATTTCTAAAACTACCATAATAAATAACAAATTATATAATTATCATTCAAAATTACCATAATAAATAACAAATTTATATAATTATCATTTTCGAGTATTCAACATTATAAACCTTAACCAGCAGCATAACAAGAATGTCTTTTTAGCACACTAAAGGGCCTCTCAAGTGATGAAGCCAAGCCATCCGAAATATATTCATAAGAAGTTCCTATTGAGATCTTTCTTTCAAATTACGTTATCACTAAATAAATGACAACCATAATAGGGACCATACGATGCCCCTAATAACCATAAATTTAGAATTGCTTTCATCTTTAATAGCTCACATGGGTGCTTCTCCATGAAATTTATTATTCTAATGACAAATGCATGAAATGAAATTTATTATTCTAATGACCAATGCATGAAAACGTTATGTGATAAATTCAATAATAGGGCTTTCTCACCACACTCTATTTTATATTAAATGATTCAATTTAGAGTTGTTTTCAAGTTGGGTGGTAAGTGGTTCAAATGACCAATGCATGAAATTAATTGTTTGGTAGTACTTTTAATTTCTTTTTCTTTTTACTTTATTTTTATTAATATGTTCAATGCTCAAATACATCTTTCCGATAGAAGAAAGAAATTAAACATATAATAAATATTATAAGAGTTTATCTCATTACCATTTAATCAAAACTCACAAACATATATTTTCATAATTTTAAAAATTATTATATTACTCATATTTTTTTAAATATAAATAAATTTATAATTCTTTTTATTTTTTATAATAATTAAAAAAAAAATTTAAAGTAAAATATTAAAATTTTTAATCCATCTCACATTTTAAATTAACATTTCAATGTTATATATTTATTTAAAAAATAAACACCTTCAAAAATATAAGAACTATTTATTGATTTTAAAAAGTGATCTTGTGAGCTCATTATTTTTCTCGTTAAACTGTCGATGCTTTAAGTTAGACATATCTTGAAACAAACTTAAACATTAAAATAATTAAAATCTTATTTATTATTTGTTTTAATTTATATATTAACTTAGAAGTGTGTATTTTCATATATTTGAATAAATGTTTTTATATTTAACATTATTATTGTACTAAAATAACATTTAACATTTTCATAATTAATATTTATCAAATTTTATAACTTAATATATTATTAGTATGGACTTTTTTAATGTACCAAATGGCGAGGAATTAAATTCTCTTAAAATGTAAATTTTTTTTTTAGTGCAAAATTTGAAAAAAGGTTTATACTCTTTGGTAGATCTCGAGTTAAGATGGATATGCATTGGGCATTTTTGTTTTACTTTAAGGTAATGAGAATATTTGTAATAATTGGAAAATCCATGCCTAGATCAAAACTATACATTGAGAGCTACATTATGATTTTCTTCCATCTTCAATATCATTTGATGATGATGGTGGTGGTGGTGGTTAACATTCACTGAGACCAAACTTTGGTCTATCGGACCTATAATTTTCTTAGTTCTTAATTGTCAGGCTTCTCGTCTTTCTTGGTGAGATTGGTATTGTAGATTTCTTTTTCTTCTCTATGGTCTTCCAACCTCCTTTATCGTGCACATCCTTCATCTCTTCTGATCCTTGGGACATCGGTGTCTTATCTTCGAGATATGGGAGATTTCCTTTGCTTCTAAATGAAGATTTCTTTTTTGTGGTATTCGAATCCCCATAATTGTTGCTGCTTGAGGGGTTGTCGATTTCGTTGCTGCTAAATGAATATTTCTATAGACTCTTGAACCAAATTTGTCCTCTGAAGAAGAATACAACAAATACTAAGAATATATGGGTCTTTGAAGGTGTAATATCCCCCTATTCTACTTGTCCTTCTTGTAATGTTGATTGTGATTGTAACACCATCATGGAATGACATGATGGTTGGGCCTCTGGTTAAACATATATAGTTACTATTAGATTTAATTAATTGAAGCAACTTAAGGTTTGATAGCCGTATGCATCCTTGGTTTGAAGGAGCTTGCTGTCTTTCTATTTTTTTTGAAGTTATGACCCCTAACAGGAAAATTAAAGACATGTTTATTGGTGGTGTGTCGATAGGTTACCCTTGTCGCATGCTTGTTGGGCACCTTTGGCATGCTGAGAAAAGAACCCATACTTAGGGGAGGAGGGAAAAAGTGGCAACCCACCACCTAACACAAGGAAAAGAGGGGATTTTAAAGTATGGGTGTTTCATGTTGGGGTGCGAAGAGAAGGAAGTAGCGCACTCACACAAGAATACAATTGACTCAAAGGGGAATGCAAGGAGATAAAACTCATTGGGGAAATAGAGGAGATATATAGAACATGGGCAGAGTAGGGATGGAATTTCTTCAAGAAAATTTGGTGACTCATCCTAATTTCTTCCTCATTAGAGAGCACAATTGTTCTAGTTATTATGAGAATTTATTCAAGATTTAAGTGAGGAAACATGTGTGGTAGTGGCGGTATGAAATAGTTTATCGGGAGCATATTTGGGTGATTATCGAGTTATAACTTGGAGTGAGTACTTGTTGACCTTGAGCTTATTCTTTCTGACTCTAGGCAAAATTTCCCCTAACTATGTTTTGGAGTTTTTTGTCTAACCCTATGTGTGGGATGTATGGAGTTCAATGATTAAATGAGCAAATTGTTGGTGTAAACTTCCCTGATCCAAGAAATTCCTAAGACCATGGATCCTGCTTGGGGGTGCTTGGCTGCAAGAAAGGTTCTAATGTAGCAGGCCTATGGTTGGATGGAGAGTGGAAATCCCTCACGCAGTTTCCAGCCATCTCAAACTAACTCAAATAAGTATTGTGGATTGTGCATTCTGGTCTATATATTGTAATATGCCTTATTGGATTCATGACCAATGATTTTACCCTATGGTATTGATATAAGGATCAATGCTCACAATTTAATCATAATGGACCAGGGAACCTATGTACATGTGATAATCATGTGTTACTTGATCTTTATGGTTGCAACTATATCAATCTATTGTGGGTTTTTTAATATGTTTATGATGGATTGTTTGAAAACCATGAAAAGAGCTAACATGTTACTTCATATGTTTCAACACCTTATAAATTCCTAATTTGTGCGGCTCATCGTTACAACCATGTTTGTAGGCCATCTCTTTGGCAGATCATATTATGTGTTATGTGTATGGATTAGTCCCACCTTTGTGTGATTATTTTGATCTCTATTTTTCCATATTGAATGCTTTCTTTACATGCCCTTGTGATCATGATAAATTTATGGACCTATGTGCAACTACTCTCCTAATGGGTTACAATGTCATTACATGAATATGCATAGTTATTTAATATGACTCAGCTAGATAGTTAAGGTATAAGGCTTTTGCAATATACCATGTTGAAAATATCATGCTTCATAACCTTGTTGGAGCCCATTGAGTCTCTTTGAGAGGGGGAGGTAGTTAGCTGCATGGATGCTTAAGGTTCCTCAGTTGGTATGATATGGTATGTGGTCGCATTTGCATTCATTAAGAGCAGAGCTATTTCCATGGCCATGTATGAGTGATTGATGCATTTAACTAGATTTTTATGGTGTGTGAAATCTCGTGGTTTGGATGCCAAGATAACCAAGGATTTTTTTATGTCAAATGACTAAGGAAGCTTGTTATTAAATGCTATGATATTTTCCTAAATTGCAGTGTTCTTATATGCTTATGCTTGATTAATTTACATGAATAGCTAGTTTTTAATGCTTGTGACTTCATTATATGACATGCATAAATTCCATAAATATTTGTTATGAAAAGGTTGTTGAGAGACCTATGGTCAATGCATTGTATGAATATTTATGACTCCAGTAAAATCTATTATGGTTTGTGCAATTCCATGGTGGTGTGCTATTATGATTGAAGTGCCTTCTATTGAGATATTATTAAAGGTGCTCTCTGTATGCTTAATGACTTGGTGAATAGATTCATCTCGTGATATTGAATGCACATGATGCATTAAAGGTCTTATGTTGGGACACATGTTTATTCATGTATAAATATCGGCACTTGAATGATACTTGTCCATGAACAAAGTATAATTAGGCTGTTGAATATTGGGCATGGGTGCCACAATGGAGCAGGTTCAAATTTGGGCCAATTGTGTCATGTTAAAATACAAAGGCCTTCAAAAAAATCAGAGTGGAGGAAATTTTGCATCACACTAATCACAATTTAGCCATCACTTAAGAATTTTAATTATCGAGTTTATAGGAAAATTATGTGTTAATTTGGAAATTAGTGCTTAACTATGTGTCGCTCCCCTTCATTAATTGGTAAATTCATTGAAGTAGCATGTTAACAGAAGGTGCATGACAAGACATCATCCCATCACATGACATAGAGTAATTTTTGTCATTCCATGCACAGTTTGGGCTTAGAACTTCTTGACATCTCAGTGCAGTGGTATGATGGAATGCTAACATGGAGGTATGACGAGGAGTTGAGCATGGACCCCTCAAACTTTAATATAGCAAGATTTTATCAATTTGTGCAGACCTATGTCTTATGTTAAGGTGGTAGGAACCACGATATAGGATGGAATAGATGGATGAAACATGAGGTGATGATGTGGATAGAATTTCGATATGGAACCTACATGGCATGACATGGAAGGGAAAATTGGCCTAGTTAGGTGGCTAAAATTTCTACTTTTGGGTGACACATCGCACCACCAGAGGACACCACATGGTAGGATAATGTCATCAAATGTAGTAGGAGCAGGTGACATGGAGGTTAGGTTTATGTGGCACCTAGGCAACATGTGGCAGTCATTTTTTAGTGCCATCTATTTTGGAGAATGCTACATGGTGCTAACTTGAAGGTCAACTTGGTTGGGTGACCCATCATCATAGACCCCAAACCCCTGGAAAAATTCATAGTGTTTATTTCAATGAAAGCTATGATATACAGAACTCATGGGATGGGAAATATTCCTAGAAAGTGATGTGGAAATTAGTGGGAAATTACCGTCAATTGTGGCAAGACACAGAGTTGAAAAAATCCATGGAACATTATCCTTCTCTTTCAGCCTAGAAAACTCCAAGGGGTGGAAGGGAGTGTTACAAGAGGTGAATACCTTCTAATAGAGCCCCAAAATTTAAAAAAACTTGTAGTACATACAGCTGACTTTAAAATATTTTCCTTGATTAGATCATATTTCCCCACATCAAGTTATTATTTTATAACTCCATGATTGTCGTCTATCATACAACCACTCCTAGGAATGATTGTAACATATGTGAATGGAATGGAGGCATGGAAAAATTCTCAAGTATGCATGTGTTAAAAACGTGGGGTGTTCTACATTCACTAGTAATCCCTGCTAATTTTTTTATATTTGAACATATTATTCATGCTTAATCCACCAAGGGATGGAGGATGGACTTAATTGACAATTAACCATCAACTCTTCAAAATTCAAATTGAAACCTTAGTTGATACATTGATCTTCTTCTTGGTTATTATCCCTTAGAATGTGCTTGAAAATCATATTTGGGATATATTTTGTTGTGATTCAGGTGATTACCTATAATTTTGTTTGTAGGGGAAGATCCTTTGATCAAATATTGAATTATTAAAAGAGAGTCACACAACCCAATGAGAGAAGAGACCTAATAGTCTTGGGTGAGAAGGAATATCCTTTGATAAAATATTGAATTATTAAAAGAGAGTCACCCAACACAATGAGAGAAGAGACTTAATATTCTTTGGTGAGAAGACTGCATTGGATTAAACCATAATATTATTCTTGATTATTTTTCATCTTCCCCAAGCACCATCAATACTCTAAAAATTTTATTTCTTCAGGGCCACAAAGGACCCTTCCCCCTCTTTCCATCCCTTATGATAATTCTGATTAATGTTTTATATTTATATAAATTTCAAACACACACACACATAAAAATATTTTTTTTTCTTATTTTGATGAACATATAGTTACATATATACACTTGACATTTTTTTTGACACATTTTATAAGTTTTATAATTTAAATCTGAATGTATGGAGAGTCAAATTCTTAATTGTGCTGGATAAATTAAATCCAATATTTAGATAGATTTATATGTTTGGAAATCCTGGACACATCCAAAAATCCATAAATGTACATATTCTTGTAATGGCAACTTCAAGAAATTCCTAGGACCAAATGAAAGGGTGAGTATTGTTGAAGTTTCCAATAAGGACATGGTTGTGTGCAACGGTGACATGTGGGGAAAGTAGTTCCATGTGTTAGCCACATGTTATTTACGTAGCATTGTATGATGATTATATGTGTTATGCATTATCTACAACTACAAACAAAAGTATATTCCCTAGACTTGATGGCCTATTCTAGAACAACAAAAAGCAAAGAAGCTAATTTTTTCCTTAAAGTAAATAGACAATGGGATGAAACCTACCCAAAATCCATCATATGCTTCACTCATCTCTTGACTTGTATGCTCCAATCCTAGATCCGATAACTATAATTAGAACCTGCACAATCAAACAACACAAGCCAACAATATACAAAATCTATGTAGCATCATCTAATAACTGTATTCAGTGGATCAACACGCAATTGAAATACATGAAATCATAACATCATATAATAGGAAAAAAATGAACTCTTTGTATTAATAGAAATGGATAGAGTTACAACCAAATATAGGAGTTGGTCTTGTAGAAGATCGCCTTCAAGTTGACTTGTCCTTCCTTGCCACAAAATTTACCTATATGTCACCCTAATGCATGGAATATTGACTCTCACAACAACTGCATGAGGGTAGAATCTATATCCAAAATCAAACCCCTAGCTTATGGATGGAAGTAAATATATATGATAGAATTGTAAGTTAAAAGTTCTTATCCATTTACCAATCTAGGATTGATATTCACTCTTAATGGGAGGATGAGCTCAAGGGATAAGGGGTGAAATCTACTAGTTATAATAGGATAGGATTTGAGACTTTCATCCAAGGTAAATATTTATAACAACTCATCGAAGCTTCTAGAAGATCAAGCTTTGGGATTCTTTTTATTTTTCTCAAATTTCTAGAAAAACACACCCCTTCCAAGGGAAAACATGTTGGTGATCAACATAGGTCCAAAGAGGGCCAACATGTTGGTGAACACTGGTCTCTAAAGGGCTAGGGAGCATTGGACCTAAAAATCATTGAAATGTAGAAGTTAAAGGCAGAAATTCAAGGTTTTAACAAAGTCATGCTTAGGGATTTGTGTAGGGAGGATGACAAAGTGTTAAAAGGATGTGAATGATATTGTTTAAATATCTATTTACCAAATTCGACAAAATTACCTATAGCATATTTCCCCCTAAATCAAAAATTTAGTAATGAAAATTGATGACTAAAGTGCCTTACCTTGTGACAAGTCAGGATCAAGAAAAACCGGTGAGATCATCTTCTATTAAAATAAATTTACATCATGACATCTTTGTTGAAGGAGGGATACCCATACTCAACACATAAGATAACATTACATCTACAATGAAAAAAAATATACATCTACTGATGAAAAATTATGGACACCTGGTTGGATGACTATCTCTAGACATCATACTTTGTGATCCGGTATTAATCCTGAAATCGTAACTCAGATGGATGAAACTAGATCTGGGGTCTTCTATCTAGTTCACATGATTTTCCAATATACTATTCTAACCATGTGAATCAATGATATGGAGTCGAACATGGTAGACACCATCTGATTACCAGTCAATGATCTAAGTCATTAACAAACACGATAGAAACCACTGATGATGTTAATGGATCTCAAGGTACCATAGTACATTCCATATGGTGTGAAACAATGGGTTGAAGTTGAACACCACACAAAATATTTTGGTCGAGGCCATTGATGTAAATCTGTTTCCAAGAGCGAGAAAAATTTCCATTGATGTATGCAACCACCAAGGTACCAAAGGGTTTTTCTAAGTCGATTTCATGGATAATGAGCTAATGTCGATAGGAAGAGACCTGTCGTAGGAGGGCCTTGATGTATCCTCCATAAACAACAAAAAACAGGTATCATGATGATGATATGGAACCGGATTAGGAATGAAAAAAATGGAATGGAGGCTTAAGAGTATTGTAGTATATATTGATTGAATGACTTCTATTGAGCACATCAGTGACACTAAATGGAGTTGGAAACATTGACCAAAAACCGAAAACATAAGATTCGAAAGAGTATGATGAACTAAAAAATAATAATATTTCCCAACCCAACTGCCGCAAACATGAAGTGGAAGAGTGTCATGTTCAAGAGAGATGTGATGCCATTAACAAGTGGAGTACCCTATTTTCCCAATTAAATTCCTCAACCATACTGGTCAGTACCTATTTTTTTTAAACAAGATTGAGGAGGATAGCATATGTTTGATCTATAAATTCATCCCTCAGATGAATCCCTCTAATTATGTTTAACTAACCCTGAGAAGGATTGCTTTGGTCTCGTCATGTTCGACGAGTCCATCATTGTTTGATGTTTTTACGAGTCCAACGGAGGTAAAAATAAACATATTTTTCATGTTTAGAAACTTTGAAACAGAGGAAAAAAAGAAAACCCCAAACGTTAATTTTCATAAATAGTCCCTTGAATATGAAAATGAAGTAAAAAATACCCAAGAGAACCTCTTAGCCATGATCGACTAAGGTATTCATTTTTTTTAAATAGTCTATCTCAGTCCAGTAAAGGGTTAAACTTATACTGAGCAGTCATGTTTTCATTTACTTTAATAATCGACTAGGAATTTATGAGATATAATCAAATACTCAAATTGGAAGGGGATTTGTTTCATTTTTTAATGAGCTTGACACAAGGAAAGGAACTATATTCATGGGACCTTGTTTCATTTTTTAAAGATCTTGACACAAGACAAGGAACTCTTCTCCAACACTTTGTTTCATTTTTAAGGAGCTTGACAAAGGAAAAGGAACTCTACTTTGAACATCTTGTTTCATTTTTTAAGGAGCTTGAAACAAGACAAGGAACTCTACTCCAAAATCATATCATGACCTCAAAGATACTATGCCTTCCAAGAGGTTCTCATTAGATGGAAAAGCAACGCTCTAGAGGGATACATATCAAAGGATCTAATGGAAATATCAGGCTCTAATTCCCCCAGTAAACGCTTGATCTGAAATGACTATATTAGTTTTGTTGTGCTAAGTGTCTTTTTAGTTTATAAACATGTGCATAATCAGTTCATTAGTTTGCATAAGGATTGAGGTATTTGTCCATGAATTGTAGATGATTTTTAGTGAATTAGAAGCATGAAATAAGGATAAATAACACTGAAAAAAAGTCTAAAATAGAGAAATAAGTCACCACATGAAATTTACACAGCAGGCATGATGAAGCAGTTCACCCCTCCTGGACTACATCTGCTGGTCCAGTTCCCAATGGCTTGTCCATCTTTCATTTTGCTAAAAAAAATTCTATTACATGTATTTACAGTGCTCTAATGGTTTTTTTCTCTGCACCAATGGCTCCATAATTCTCCAATTAGTCAAAAATGACTCTTCATTCACTCATAATGGTCAAAAATTGTGCCTCCTACACTTTTTCCCAATCTCACTTAGGAAAGCTCCACTAAAATTGGAGAATTCCACTTAACTGGAGTTAAAATAGGCATAGGAAGCAAAAAATGGCACGCCTGCTAACTTTCCACCAACTTGACCCCATAATAAATGTTTGCATTTGGGCACATGTACCCCCAAACCACAGGTTACAACTGTCGGAAATTAGGCAGAACTCCCATTGGAACTCACGAATTAACTGTGGTTTTAATATGAATTTGAACTATGGGTTGAAGCTGGTTGGTATTGCGTTAACCGTCAGTTGGTTGTGTTATCCTCCTGTATTTTACAGTATCATTAAATGACTATGGATTTTCTACAATTTGCTGAAAATAGCATTCCCTCACTATCAGCTATTTTCAGAAACCTCACTCCCTTCATTATCTTTATTTTCCCTAAATTACTATCTTTTATTTTTTCCTCTTCAAAGCAACCTCGTGATACTGAAATTCCATGGTTTAATCTCATAACCCTCATTTCTGCCCATTCTGCTATCCAAAACCCCACTTCCATTGATAAAAACCCATTTTTCACAATCCCCTTCATTCATTTCCCTTCTTTCCTCAAAACAATGTAAAAAATACTTTTTACATTGTTTTGAAACCAAAATTTACTCATTTTTATCATTCGGGCCTCCCTTTAAGTAAAATTTTTTTATTTATATTTTTTTTAGCCCCCACTTTAAAAATTGAATCCTCGCTCCCATATAACCTTCATCCTCACCTTAATAATAAGCACCTCCACTTATTATTTAACCCAAGCCACACATTATTTAAACACACCCCACGCCGCATTTAAATAAGCCATCACACTATTTTCAAACCTTTTGCCACATATCCCCCGGACCCCACCATCTAAACCTACCCACAACCCATCCTTGCCCTACCATCGTTATATCTCACGCCTCCTAGTCCAACGGCCCACGTCGCATATTGCACATCCAAAAGCCTGTAGGTTAATAACCTTTGAGCCTTGTGATATGGGCGGTATTCTCCCTTCTACCCTCTGTCATGCGGTGCTCATCCTATGGCATCACACACCCTCCACCAGTACCATTTACCGCTCCCACTCTGTGTGAAAAGCTGCCCCATATCCCTGGTACCATAAACCAAAACCGTCGACCCCTTTCGAATGATTCAAACCTTGTGTTAATGTGATAAACCCCGTTCACTTATTTGACCTCTGAAAACACTCCAAAATCCCGAAACACCAAAACAAACTCAGGTTTTAAATTAATAAATTGATTTCAATGTGCAGGTGATCAAGGTAGAAATGCATGGTTTGTAATTCTAAGGTCCTAAAAAATTCCAAACATACTCCCTGGGTGATGATCCAGCAAGTATTATTCATCAAAAATGCCAGGAATTCACTGCTAATCTAAAGATAATAAGATATCATCAGGGGATAGAATAAAGAAAACAAAGGATGGTACAGTGAATGTGTAAGACAAAATAAACACAGTTAAAATCATGACCGAAGAATTCGTTGTGACAATGAAAGGAAAAAGGATTACAGTGAAATATTAAAGGAAAGACAGTGAAAGAGAGATGAGAGATAAAAGGCAGAATAAAAGAGAAAACAGTAAGAAAGACATCAAGAGGAAAATCTGAGTTTTAAAATACTAAACAGAGCTTAAGGAAAAATCAACAAATAAAATTAGATTCAAATGACAAAGGCCAAATCATCCTTTACTTCTTCCAAACCTCATTTGTGCCACCTACAACTAAAAATGAAATAAAAGCAGCTATAATTATTAAAGCAGTGAGAGATATTTATTAGCTACTCAGAAGTTATTTTAAAGTTAATGAAAAGCCTTCAAAGTCAAATATATCCCAAAATTTATCTCATCAATAAATTAAGAAGTTATTATTACAGTAATTCAATCACAGATATTTTTCTTCAGGCCTTGCATGGTCTCAAAGGTCAAAAATTCATTAGCTCTGTAATAAATACAAATATGTCACCCTAGGTTAGGAAAACCTCCTCATTTTACAGATAAATATTGCATGTATTATTCATGTTTAGGGGGTTGGTTGGTTGATAAGTTGTTGGTTAGTTGGCTGAGCTGTTAGGATGGATATGATCAGACTCTGAGCTGCAAATATTATTGCACTGGAGTATTGTAACTGTTTTGGACATCAATAATACAATCACATTCACAGGATTCTTGAGCTATGTTAATGGTGAATTTATCCTTCTTTGCCAATGTTTCCCTTCTGTTTTCCATATTTTCCATTATTTCTCTGAGAAAATAACATAAAATTTAGATTAAGATATGTTGTTTTGGCACCTTAATTCTGTTTGCTTTCTTTCATCTTAATGTTTTCTTCTACAAGGCCTGATTAGAGAATCCGGGGTCGTCCTTCTCTTTAGTTCCGCCTAGCTTGTTACCTTGAATGTTACTCAGTAGAGTCTAGCCAAAGAAGTATATGGTTTGCCCTGTCCTTTGGTTTTGCTTGAAATTTTATTTTTAAGGTCTTCTTTGAAGTTTACTTAGTAGAGACCAGCCAAAGAAATCTATGGTTTTCCATGTCCTTTGGTTTTTCCTAAACTATTGCTTTTAAGGTATTTTAAAAGTTTTATTAAATAATTCAGGTGTATCTTTCTCTTTAGTTTCACTCATTGTTATCTTGAATGTTTTCTTTGTTTGAAATAAATAACTAGAGAATTCTTAACTTCTCTCTAGGATTGCTGGAATGTTGTCTTAAAGGTTTACCTACTAGAGTCTGGCCAAAGAAGTCTATTGTTTTCCCTGTCCTTCGGTTTTTATTAAATAGTTACCTAAAAGGATTTTCTTGTTGAATTATGGTTAAGGGATTCTTAATTTCCCTTTAGTTTTACTGATTTCACAACTTACTGTCATTTCACATTTCATCTAATCTAAGAGATCCCTTTGATATATTTATATTTCCCTATGAACACCCTTGCAGAGTTGATGAACAATTAAATCCTTTTAAGACTCCATAGCCTAATGGATCAATTCTTCTCATAGTTTTTCTATTCAACTGAAACACTCAATTAGTAAATCACACCATTAATTAATCAACCAAACAAAACAAACAGTCCTACAACTTCATAACTAGCCTAAAATCAGAAAACATGAGCATAAAGACACATCATCTACAAACACAAACATAGAGAGAGCCCTATCTGAGTCCAGGAAGGCTAGGTCCTTGGACTCCAAAGTAGTCTGATGTGCTTCCCTACAGATTTGTTCTTGCCAATCTTGTAAATCACGGGGATCCAACATGGCGGCGACGATACTGGGGAACTGAGATATTAAACAACTAAATATTTCCTCAAGAAATCATAAAACCCCTTTCGAACTTATATGACTCAAAAATTTTCCAAGAATGCTTTTGGTTATTCATGGTGGAAAACAGCCAGCCCTAAGACAGTTAAAATCATCCACCTATTGACTACACTGGTTTTCAATAAGCCTGCTGACTCCACTGGTTCTCTACAGACACCACTGGGAAAGTATTAAGAAATCCTGATATTATTAAACCTTAATAGAACCTAGTCAAGAATACTTTGTGGATTAAGTATTTCTTTCACATATTGGTTTGTTTTTCAAAATAATTATAAAAATTCAACCTCTCTAAAATTTGGGTCCAAATTCTAGCTTCTAGAAGAATCTGTACCAAATCTAGTCCTGACCCAAATGCTCCTGTAATAGTTGACAATCCTAAAAACATCCTCAGGAAATATCCTAGATCTAAAATTCCAATTGTTAACAGACCTATCCACAAATCAAGTTCCCTACCTAAAAACCTTAAATACTTGCAGAATATCCTATCTGACTCACCCCTAGAACAAAGCTTGTCTAGGACTAGGTCTCAGAGTTGGATAACCTAGATAGTTCTAGACCCATCCACCTTACAACAGAATCCTGTTGTACTAAATTCAACCCCCATTCATACACCCACTGTTCACCTTCCTCCATTTAACCCTCCAACTCTTTTTGTAAACCCACCTCTTGTTAACCCTCCTTTGTTTCCCCATCTTCCAGCCATGGCAACATGGTATGCCCCATTAGTTCTACCAATTCCTTTAGTTGTTCTACCATAGGACTATCAGTCCAAGATTCCTTTATATGATGCAAGTAGTTATACTACTGCTCAACATCATGTGGATAGAATGAATGATTATTTTCACAGATAATAAATATATGATGAACCTGTTAAACTAAGAATGTTTGCTCAAAGCTTAGGGGGAGAAGAAAGAAAATGGTTTAAAGGCCTAACCCCTAATAGTATACATGACCTCCCTGATTTTCATCAGTTATTCTTAAACAAATGGGAAGTCAAGAATAACCCTCTCCAAATCTTATCAGAGTATGAAAACATTAAGAGAAATGTTGGAGAGGGTGTCCAAGAGTACTGCACTAGGTTTAATAGTGTATATAATGCCCTCCCTACCCACATGAAACCTCCACAAGGTCTAGCTCTAACGAAATATCCAGTTGGGTTTGACCCAGAAATGGCTTACCAACTAAGAGAAAGATACCCTCTTACATTATAATATATGCATAGGGGTGCAGTAAGTGTAGAGGAAAATCTGATTGCCAAAAGAGCTAGAATGAAAAATGAGAAGAGAGTCACATATATGGAAGAAGTTGCACCTTCATCATCTGATACTAAGATTGATAACCTTGTTAGAACCATGGAAAGGATGATGGAGAAAATAAACATGAATGAGAGATCTTATCCTAGATAAAACCAAGCAGCTCCTCAAAACAGAAATCAAAGCCAGAACCAAAACAAAAAATTTAGGAGAAATCCCCCTCAAATAAGACAAAGAGGTCTTGATCAGAAAATCAGGCCTCCTTTCCAAGAAAAATATGTTGATGAGGATGAGGGGGTGATTGAAGAAACAAATAAAAGTCATATCAATCTAATGGGATTAAATAATGAGGATATTGTTTTCCTCACTGAGTAAGAACAAGTCATATTTGCACCAAATGAGGAAGAAAGCCTAGAATCTGAACACTATAAACAAGGTTTTGAAAATTCCATCATGGAATTACATAGACAGTATGACCTCAGAAGCAAGAAAACTCAAGATACTCCCAACAGAAGCAACCCAGAAATTTCTATTAGGAAGATCCCTGGAAATGTCCCTAAGAAGACATCAGAAAATTCAAACATAGTGGTTGAAAGTTTTGATAAAATTAAAAATAGAAACAACCAACATATTGGTGACCAAAGAAACAATAGTAATCCAGCTATTGGCCCTAACAAAACTATTTTAACTGAGACTCCAAATAAAAATCAGCAAGCTGAAATTGCTGTAAAAACTATGTCTAATAAAAGTGATTCAAATATGCTAAAAGCATAGACACCTTTCCGTATTGAGAATGAAATTGCTAAGATAAAAATATGCATTCCTCTTACCAAATTAGTTTCCCAAGATGTATATAGATCCAAAGTTTTGAAAGCTTTAAACATAGGAGAAAATGATGATTCTATAAATCTGAATGATGACAAACCTGAACTTCTGTTTGGACCTGAAGTAGAAGGTAAATTTCAAAAACGCGGTGTCCCTCCATTTTATGTCAGCTTGAACATCCATGACAAAATCCTTCACAATGCTATGTTAAATTCATGTGCTTCCCATAACCTCATGCCAAAGGTAGTAATGGATAGACTAGGACTTGAGATAAATAGACCATACAAATATTTATACTCTTTTGAATGCAGTAGAGTTAAATGTCTAGGCCTAATCAAATATCTTTGTGTTAATTTATCACAAATACCAGCCAAAATCCTAGTGATGGATATTGTAGTGGCTGACGTTCCTCCCAAATATGGCATGATTCTTTCACGCTCATGGGGAGCGAAACTTCAAGGGACTCTCCATAAAGACATGACCTATGCTACCATACATGTCTTTAGTTAACCAAGAAGATTATATCGGGAGACTCACATGAAATACATGGTTAATAGTCAAGAAAAGTCAGATAACTTCCCCCTTTATTCTATTCACAGAGACCTTGATTCATTTATCCTTTACAATGATGAAAAATTTAATGAACAGGTAGTAGAAAATGAGAAAAGAGCTGAAGAAGAAGAAAAAAAAGAGGAGGGATAGTCAGGAAAATTAGGCCAAACAGAAAATGAACAGCATAATGAAAAACATAGTGGCGGCCACAATGACCAACATAATGGTAAACCTGAAATTGAACCTCTTTGAAGTATGAGCTTTGATGGTTCTGTTATCACTCAGTAGCTTCTCCAGGTTCAAGAGAAACGGTCCGAGGTAACCACAAGCCTACTTCAAATTCTAGGATCTAGCCTTCCTAGAATTCAGAGAGGGCTCTCTCTTTAACATTTATCTTTGTTTTTTATTTATGTTTTTAGATTATTTATGATAGAACAATTGGTTTTTTTTTTTTAATATTTGGTGGAAAATAAGATTACTTAAAGACAAATTAAAGAGGGATCTACTAGCCCATTGGGCTATGGAGTCAAAGTCTAGCAAGTAGAACTAGAAGGCAAGGCCAAGAGGATGCTAATGTATTCATGGCAAGGTAGATAACCCTCAGAGATTTGGATAGATTGTTTTGATGAGATGGCTTGTTTCGGAATAAAGGGAAATGAATAATCCTCTGATCCGGAAAAAGAGGAAGGAGGCAGGGGTCAAACGGGACTAGGATAAATTAAGAATTCCTAAATCTAGAAATCAGCAGAAAACATTTAAATGATTAAGTAGTTAAGACAAGGAGTTCTAACACTAGTCCTGAAGTAATACTCCTATTTAATCATTAATATTGAACAACATATATGAAATGTATGTAACTCAGAAAGGAAACAATGACAAGAGAGATGCACTTTACTCTTCAAATTATCACATGAATCCTGAATTATGAAGTCCAATTGGCAGTTGTCTAGATTGCTGCTTTGAAATCAACACATGTGAGCCTCCAACGTACCAACAAAATGTCTATAATGTTCTTAGAAAATTTATTCCACACTAAACACTTCACAAACTGAAGTATTTATACAATTATTTATTACAAAATATCCTATAGAGATGTAGGAATAACTTTAGGAAAAAAAAATATCTTTACATATTAAGAGGGACAAATGCTTAATAACTCTAGCAAGCTATCCTCTTATCTAGAAAATATAGAACTAACTTATCTAATCAAAACAGTTTTTTGACTAGGTGTACATGCTTGCTGGCATATTTGGAAAATATCTCTTTGAAGATTGCTTGATTGATACTCTTTTCAATTTATACCCTTTAACATTGTCTTTCTTCCTGATACTCTTTCATGCTGTTCATCTGTCACTTTACTGCTTGTAAAATAGAGAAATTACAATAGTAAAAAATGAGTTGGCTGTTTCTTCTCTGATACTCTTTGACCATGTTCTTTATCCTGATACACTTTCAACTGATATATTAACCTTTTAACAGATGTAAAAGGAATTTTCACTATGGTAGAAAAATCAGTTCACTGTCATATCATCTTTCTGTCATATTAGATTTCCCTTTTACCTTTTTACTGCTATAAAAAAGACTTATCAAAAGTAAAAAAATCAAAATCAAATAAGCTTTTTTATTCTTTTCCTCTCAGTTTTACTACTTTATTTGTACTTTCCTTCACTTTTCTGCTTCTATGTTGCTATAACATATCTGTAAACCCTTGCCATTGTTTTGAATTGGGTATCTTCATGTTTTTCAACTTTCTGTAGCTTTCATCTGCATCATTGTACTTTGCAAAATTTGGTTTGACAATGAAAATATGTTTAATCTCATTTTGCAGAAAAATAAGTCTTCAAAGTATTGTAGAATAAATTTTCCAGTGGGGGAAACTTTTGGTCGAGGCTTATTCACTTGTTAGCATGGTTCCTTATCTTCTTATCATAGTCTATTTGGACCAGCAGTTTCAGGGGTGGCCTATTTCTTAGTCATCTTGTAATAACTAAAGCAATTTTATACAATTTTTTATAGTTAATTTTCACAAATAAAGGGAAATTGAGCAATTCTTGGGAAAGGATTATCTTTAAAAAGTTACTTATTGCTCAATTTGGGTTTACCAGAGATAAAACTGGATTAAGACAGGAAACAGGGTTTCCTGAATGGTACAAATGTGGAAAAGAAGTCTTTTAATCAATCTGTAGGCCTTTACACTTCTTCTGTGTTCAGAATTAGTCTTCAAGGGTTAAAAGTTGATGTAAACTGAGTATTTTTTACTTTGAACAAATGATAGAGGAATTCAGGATTCCTGAAAAAAATTGGCCAGGGTTTGGCCTGTTTTTGGGCAATTTACACTGTTAATTCCTTTAATTCGGTACTTTTCAGCTTACAGATGGTATAATTTTGAAAGTTGCAGGTCAAAATACTAAAAAATACCTTTTTTGCCGGTTTTTAATGGACGAGAGGGTTTCTGGTGGCTTCAGCTTTAAATTGGATCCTTTGATGCAGAGGGTGGCTTCAATTAGCTTCAGATATATAAAAACAGTCATTAATTTTAGCTTCAGGAGAAGAAATCGATCAACAGTGGTTTAAAGCTCTTAAAACAGTCGGGGCGGAAGTTTTAACCAGTCGGAGTGCAAAGAATACATATATCAATGATATATCAAAGTTTTATCTTTCAATATAAATCATTAAAAATGTCATTTAATGCGGGTCTATTCCAAGGCGAGAGGCGGATTTGTTTTTTGAATGTGAAAAACCATAGGTTATTTTCGCGCTTGATAGAAGTGGTAAGTAGATTATTGCAATTCGAACGCGATCAAATCATATGTGGCCATGTTGCATCGGGTGGTTTTACGATACAACCCATTTCGCGTGATTTTTAATCAACAGTGATTGATCAGTTTTGGAGCGTGAAACTGATCGTGCCCGTTAGATCTGTTTTGCCAATGCGAACGGTTGAGATCTTTTTAAGAGTTGTAGTAGAAAGATGGGTGGGACCCGGGCGTTTTAAATGAGTCAGGAAATTATCTATGTAATAAAAATTTGTATATGATATAATTTATAATAGATTTTTACACATGGGAAGGTTATACAGGTGTGGGGTTTGGATAAAAAGTTATATATATAAATAAAGTTTATATATAAGGTAAAGGTGCATGGGGCGGGTTATAAGGGGTTAACCCTAGGGTTAATTTTTGTATAAAACGTGGGGCTTTATATAATGGGAAAATGGGAAAGGTCACCTTTATCTTGGGTTAAGATTATGCAGAAAAGGTAAGTAAATTATAAAGGTGCGATGGAATGAAACCTTTATAAATAGTTAGGGTAAAATGGGATTAGCAGGATAATAATGCTTTTTTCTGTTTACAAAGGCGTGAAGTATTTACAATAAGATGTAATGGGGTAATGGGTAGAGCAATGTTTTCACATTACATAGGATGTAAATAAAATGTGCTTTTGTATATTTTTAGTTTTATTATATAGTTTTTAGAATTTTTGGAAGGTCTAAAACTATAGGGGGCAGGATATTCGAATATTGATAGTTTTATGTCAAAGGGATATTTTTGGGATTTATTTCAACATGTGGGTAATTACTTTGGCATAAAAATCTTATAGTAGTGGGTTTTAGGGATAATAAAATAAAAGGATTTATAATAATTGGACAAGGACTTTTTATAGGGATTTAATAGATAAATTAGAAGTTAATATGAAAAAGGGACAATGAAAACACCAAAATGTAATTACATAACTTAAGCAAAGTGATAATATAACAAGAAAAAAACTTTAACCAGTTATAATTTAACCACTTTAACTTAGAATATAATACTTTTGGAGAGTTTTATGTTTTTATGAATGAAGGAAATTAGTCAAAAGGGGATTTTATTTTTCATTAAGTAAAATGTCTTTACTTATGAAATTTAAGTGTAATGGATGAATGTGGGGTAAATGATGATAATCAGAGATTAACATAGGAATTCAACACTTTTTAACTTATCAGTCATTGAGCCTTGGGTCCGGTCCCAACAGAAGTCAGAGAAATGCTCTGAGCCTCTTTGACTGAAAGTTTAGAATGTAGAATAACTATAGGGGAAAGGAAATTAGTAATAGTTTCCCGGTGAAAGATATATAGAATGATTTTCCCACTTCTTTCTACCTACCCAATCCTTTACTCTAACATTTTTTCTTCCATTTTTGCAGGTGCATTTGAGCTAGAAAACTTTAAAACACTTAATTCTTTTGAAAGCAGTAAAAACTAACTAAATATACCATATTTCTTCCGAGGGCTCAGATTAAACTGATGAGCTCCTCTTTATTCTCTACCTATCTACTGATCAGTCAGGATTAAACTGTCTCACTAATACTTTATTCACTATCTACAACATGTAAATTGAAAACATGACAAGTCAAGTTTACACAGTTTAACTCATCGTGGATTATGGCATTTATTGACACTCTGCCATAATCATCAGCAAAAAGTAAAAATTAGTGGCATTTGGACTTGCACACTTTCATGTTTTATTTTCATATTTTTCTTTTGGGGTCTATTTTTTTTAAGTCCTTTGATCTTTCTTTTAGGACTTTTACCCTCTTTTTGATTTTTTATTTCTTTATTTTATTTTTTCAAAATATGGGAAAAAAATTTGCAGAAAGCAAGGTATGTACATATTTACATGACTATCAAGAGTCAATTCAAAATTATGAATCCTATATTTATAGGATCCTAACAAGTTCTTGTGGTAAAACTGGCTCAGGAGCAAGTATTTGGTTACATAACACTGAAAATAACCATGTAGAAGGCCACTCATATAAGCTGAACTTTCAATGTACAAATAACATAGCAGAATATGAGGCACTCCTCCTAGGGCTACAATTACTCAAGAAACTAGGAGCCAAAAGGATCTATGTTCATGGGGATTCTGAGCTAGTCATTAGGAAAATTAAGGGAGAATATTCAGCTAAAAATACTAGACTAAGAGCATATAATAATGATGTCCTTGACCTCCTAAAAACCTTCCAAGAATATGACCTTGCCTTTGTCCCGAGAAATCAAAACATCCTTGCCAATGGTCTAGAATTTACAGCCAATACTTGTCAAAGACCTCATCATAACAAACAATATACAATGCAAGTCAAATAAAGACTAGTAGTCCCTGATAATATAAAATATTAGCAAATTTTTGAAGGAGATAAACAGATTGTAGATTTCCTGCAGTCTAGAAATGAGTTTGAAATGCCAAATTTAGACTCAGATCATGAAGAAGACTACTCTGTTGAGGAACAAACATATAAAGAAGAGCCTCCTGATAATGCTGATATCAGTCTGTTAGAAAACGAACACCCACATGAAACAGAGATGTGCACAGATTATGAAAATGAAGATTTTGAAGTGCTACAGTCCAGAGATGATATGTTTCCAAAGGGACTGGTTCCTCTAGAAGAAATTTTTGACTTTAATGATGTTGCTAAGAGGCCAAAGATAGAATCTATTGAAGCTGAAGTAGAAGAATGCAATATAGGCAGTGAACAAGATCCCAAAATGTTAAAACTATCCAAAACACTGCTAGCTCCTATGAAATAGAAATATATGGAGCTTTTCAAATAATTTATTGATGTGTTTTCTTGGAGCTATGAAGACCTGAAATCCTATGACACTGAGATCATCCAACATAAGATCCATCTCAAAGGAAACCAGAAGCCCTTTAAACAAATATTACGCAGAATAAATCATGTACAACTACCACTAGTTGAGAAAGAATTAAAGAAAATGTATGATGCTGGAATAATAGTCCCTCTAAGATACTCATAATGGGTTTCAAATCTTGTATCAGTGAGGAAGAAAATAGGAGAAATTAGTCTATGCATACACTTTAGAAATTTAAACAAAGCCTCCTTAAAAGGAAATTACCCTTTACCAAAAATGGATCACATTTTATAAAGGGTGGTAGGCTGCAAAAGGATTTCTTTGCTTGATGGCTTTTCAGGGTACAATCAGGTGCTGGTGCATCCAGATGATCAACACAAGACAACTTTCACCACACCTTGGGGCACCTTCATGTATGTTAAAATTCCTTTTGGGTTAATGAATGTTGGGGCCACTTTTCAAAGAGCAATGGATATTTCTTTTTTCGAAGAAATAGGTTACTTCATTGTGATATACCTTGATGACATCACAGTCTACTAAAAAACTGATGAAGAACACTTAACTCACTTAATAAAAGTCTTTGAAAAGTGAAGAAAGTATATAGTTTGTCTTTGAATCCCAAGAAAACTTTGTTTGGCCTTCAAGAAGGAAAAATTTTAGGCCACACAATATCTGAAGAATGGATTAAGATTGACCCAAATAGGATTGAAGGAATATTCTAAATTAGTCATCCAAGAAACATCAAAGAGCTGCAATCTTTCATTGGAAAGATAAATTTCTTAAAAATTTTCAAACCAAACCTTGCAGAACTCCTAAGAAACATTACTAACATGCTGAAAAGAGGAAAATGACTTAAATGGACCATATAAGAAAATAAATATTTTGATATGGTAAATCAAGCTCTTACAAAAACACCAGTTCTGATTAGCCCTAATTTTACCAAAGTTTTCTTCATTTTCTCCTTCACATAAGAACACATAGTTGTTGTTATCCTACTGCAGAAAAATATAAAAGGACAGGAGCAGCCCATAGAATTTTTTAGCTAGGCATTAAGAGATGTGCCTCTGAAATATAACATAATGGAAAAACAAGATTTTTCCTTAATTAAGGCATTGAAATATTTCAGAGTATACATTATGCACTCACACATCAATGCATTTGTGCCTCACATAGTAGTAAAAAGCATTTTGACACAAGATCCTGATGGCAAAAGAGGTAAGTGGATTGCTGTCATTTTACAATATGATCTGGAAATCAAGCCCACCAAGCTAATCAAAGGGCAAGGACTGGATAAACTCATGGTTAAAAAAAAATTCCAAGCACTAGACATCAATATGATTAATACATTGGATGAACAAGGCGAGCGGGCAACTCCACCTATTGAGGAAACATTTCTGAACTCATCTTGGTATGCTGATATATTATATGTGCCTTTTAGTCTTAATGTTCCTCCTAGTTTGTCCAAAACAAAGGCTAGATTCTTGAAGTTAAAAGCTGTGAATTTCTGCATTCTAGATAAATTTTTATATTGGAAAAACTCTGGTGGTGTATTGCTTAAATTTTTTCCTAAAGAAGATCCAGATAGTATTATGCATGAGTTTCAAGAAGGATAATATGGAGGCCACCTCTATTGGAAAACCATTGTCAATAAAATCCTCAGAGCTGGTTACTATTGGCCCACCCTTTTTCAAGAAATCCATAAAATGGTATTTTTCTGTCATAAATGCCAAATCTTTGAGGGAAAAATAAAACTATTGCCTTTTCCATTACAACCTATCTCTGTTGAAGCTCCTTTTCAAAAATGGGGTCTTGATTTTCTTGGATAAATCCACCCGGTCTCCTCTGCCCAGCACAAATGGATCCTTACTGCAACTGAATATTTTACAAAGTGGATAGAAGCAATCCCCTCCAAAACTACCACAGACTCAGTAATTATAAAATTCCTTGAAAACCACATTTTATCTAGATTTGGTTGTCCTAGAAAAATCATTACTGATAATGTTGTTGCCTTTAGATCCAAGAAAATGGTGGAATTTTTCCACAATTATCAAATTACATTGGGACATTCAATAGTTTAATACCCTCAAGGTAATGGGTTGGCTAAATCCTCAAACAAAATTTTGGTAAACATCATTAAAAATTTACTGGAAGAAAAAAAGAAATCATGGCACAACAAATTAGTACATGCACTATGGGTAGACAAATTAACAAATAAAAAGTCAGTTGGTATGTCACCCTATCAGCTAGTATATGGAGCAGATGTAGTTTTCCCAACAAGCTTGGGAGTGCCAGTAATGAAGCTCATTCAAGAGGTACAGTCTAAATAAAATGATATGCAAAGGAGAATAAACCAAACTGTCCACTTGCAACAAACCAAAGAAGAAGTGTACAACATAACCCAGCAAGTACAAGAAAACATTAAGAAACCATTTGACAAGAGGACCAAAGCAAATGATTTTGACATTGGAGACAAAGTGCTGAAGTGGGATTTAAGAAGAGTGGACAAAGGAAAGCATGGAAAATTTGACAACTTATGGAAAGGGCCATACATCATCCATTCTACAAGAAGTAACAATGCATTCTTCCTACAAGAAATGGATGGAACATAATTATCTAGAGGTCCTATCAACGGCAGGATGCTCAATAATTATTTCAGTTGAATATCTCAATTTAAAGTTTTATTCATTGTATACAACATTGCTGAAAAAAGTCTCAAAAAATTTTTACAAAAAAAAAGAGAGACAAGAAGAAACAAAAAGAAGAAAAGAGGGCAGATTAAAAAAAAAAAAAAAAGGTAAATCCCCATACCAAAAAATGAGAATTTGAAAGTATGCAAGTCCAAATGCCACTACTTTTGAAAAAGTCTTGTTCAAATCATATAGCCTAATCACGATTGAAATTTTTTTGAAATTTTGCTGATAATTTAGAAAATGAAGATTTTCCAAACTGTTTAAACTTGGCTTATCAGTAATATTAGAGAATACATTACTTCCAAAGTCTAAATCTGAACCAAAAAATAGAGGAAATGGATAAAAGACAAATTCCAAATAAAAATCCCTCAGTTTCAAATTTACTTTTTTCCAAATAAATATTGTGTGCAACTTGTTCAAAATGCCACAATTTATGACGACCAAACTGTTCAATCTTAAGTCATTTATGTTTTAAATTTCATGTTGATAGATAGAGAATGAAAATCTATCAAACTGTTTAAACTTGACAGATAAATAGACTAGGTAGAGAATAAAAGAGCTCATATTCGAATCTAAGCCTTTGGATGATATAAGGGTAGAAATAGATAGTTTTTGCTTTCAAAAGAAAAATGATGTCAAGGGTTTTCAAATCTAAATGCACCTAAATGAAGAAAAAATGCTAGAATAAAATGATGGGTAGGTAGAATTGATTTGCAGGAAGCACGATTTTCAAGATTTGAAGGTCACAGTTACAAAGAGTTGCAACAAATCAGCAATTGCAGAATGAAAAATCTGCCAAGTGAAAACAAGGAACTGATCTACAAATTCTAGAGATCTAAACTCTGAGGTTCTTAACACCTACTAAAGGAGTTGCCTTCCCTAGCTTAAGCCACTATTATCCTCCTGTATTTTACAGTATCACTAGATGACTATGGATTTTCTACAATCTGTCGAAAATAACATTCCCTCACTATCAGCTATTTTCAAAAACCTCACTTCCTTCATTATCTTTATTTTCCCAAAATTACTATATTTTATTTTTCCCTCTTCCAAGCACCCTCATGATACTGAAATTCCATGGTTTAACCTTAGAACCTTCATTTGTGCCCATTCCCCTATCCAAAACCCCACTTCCATCGATAAAAACCCATTTTTGACCCTTCCCTTCATTCATTTCCCTTCTTTCCTCAAAAAAATGTAAAAAATCCTTTTTACATTGTTTTTAAACCAAACTTTACTCATTTTTATCATTCGAGCCTACCTTTAAGTAAAATTTGTTAATTTATAAACCCAACCCATTTATGTTTTTTAGCCTCCACTTTAAAACCTGAATCCTCACTCCCATATAACCTTCATCCTGACCTTAATAATAAGTGCCTCCGCTTATTATTTAACCCCAGGCCCCGCATTATTTAAAAACACCCCGCATCATGTTTAAATAAGCCTTCACGCTATTTTCAAAACTTCCTCCATGTATCCCCCGAGCCCACCATCTAAACCTACCCACAACCCATCCTCGCGCAACCATTGTTAGATCTCACCCCTCCCAATCCAACGGCCCACGTCGCATATCACACATCCAAAAGCCCGTAGGTTGATAACCTTTGAGCCTTGCGATACAGGCAGTATTTTCCCTTGTACCCTTTTCCATGTAGTTCTCATCCTATGGCATTGCAAACCCTTTTCCAATACCATTTACCACTCCCACTCCATGCGAAAAACCGCCCCATCACCCTCGCGCCATAAACCAAAACCGTCGACCCCTTTCGAATGATTCAAACCCCATGTTAACACGATAAACCCCATCCGCTTGTCAAACCTCTGCAAAAACTCCAAAAGCCTGAAAATCCCAAACAAACGAAGGTTTTAAATTAATAAATTTATTTCAATGTGCAGGTGGTAAAGCTAGAAATGCAAGGTTTGCATTTATAAAGTCCTAAAAATGTCCAAACAGACTCCCTGGGTGACGATCCAACAATTCTTATTCATCAAAAAGGCTAGGAACGCACCGCTAATCCAAAGACAATAATATCTCATTAGGGGATAGAATAAAGGAAACAAAGGATGGTACAGTGGATGTGCAAGAAAAATAATTTAGCGTGACAGTGAAAGGCAAAAGGATTAGAGGTTAAATAAAAGGGTTAAAATATTAATCAAGGATTAAAGAAAAAACACAGAAAGATTAAAGGAAATACAGTGAAAGAGAGATCAGAGATAAAAGGCAGAATAAAAGAGAAAACAATAAGACAAACAACAAGAGACAAATCTGAGTTTTAAAATACTTTACAAAGCTTAAGGATAAATCAACGAAGAAAATCATATTCGAATGACAAAGGCCAAATCAGCCCTTACTTTTTCCAAACCTCATTTTGCCACCTACGGTTAAAAATGAAATAAAATTAGCTATAGTTATTAAATAAGTCAGAGATATTTCTCAACTACTCAAAATTTATTGTAAAGTTAATGAAAATCCTTAAAAGTCAAATATATCCCAAAGTTATCTCATCAATAAATTAAGAAGTTGTTATTACAATAAGTTAGTCACAGATATTTTGCTTTGGGCCTTGCATGGTCTCAAAGGTCAAAAATTCAATAACTCTATAATAAATACAAATATATCACCCTATGTTAGGGCAACCTCCTCATTTTGCAGATAAATATTGTATGTATTATTCATTTTTAGGGGGTTGGTTGGTTGATAAGTTGCTAGTTAGTTGGCTGAGCTGTTGGGCTAGATATGATCAGACTCTGAGCTGCAAAGGTTATTGCACTGGAGTATTGTAACTATTTTGGACATCAATAATACAAGCACGTTCAAAGGATTCTTGAGCTATGTTAATGGTGAAGTTATCCTTCTTTGTCAATGTTTCCCTTCTGTTTTCCTTATTTTCCATTATTTCTCTGATAAAAGAACAGAAAATTTAGATTAATATATGTTGTCTTGGCACCTTAATTCTATCTTCTTTCTTTCATCTTAATGTTTTCTTCTGCAAGGTCTGATTAGAGAATTTAGGGTCATTCTGCTCTTTAGTTCCACCTATCTTGTTGCCTTGAAAGTTACTCAGTAGAGTCCAGCCAAAGAAGTCTATGGTTTGCATTGTCCTTTGGTTTTTCTTGAAATGTTATTTTTAAGGTCTTCTTTGAATTTTACTTAGTAGAGACCAGCCAAAGAAGTCTATGGTTTTCCCTGTCCTTCGGTTTGTCTTAAACTCTTTCTTTGAAGTTCTTTTAGAACTTTGATTAAAAGAGTTAGATGTACCTTGCTCTTTAGTTTCACTCATTGTTATCTTCAATGTTTTCTTTGTCTGAAAGAAATAAGTAGAGAATTATTAACTTCTCTCTAAGATTGCTGGATTGTTTTCTTAAATGTTTACCTAGTAGAGTCTGGCCAAAGAAGTATATGGTTTACCCTGTCCTTTGGTTTTTCTTAAATAGTTATCTAAAAGGATTTTCTTGTTGAAGTATGGTTAAAGGATTCTTAATTTCCCTTTAGTTTTATTGATTTCACAATTTACTGTCATTTCATATTTCATCTAATCTAAGATATCCATTTGATATAGTTAGTTTTCCTTATGAAAACCCTTGTAGAGTTTATGAACAATTAAATCCTTTTAAGACTCCATAGCCCAATGGATCAATGCTTCTCATAGTTTGTATATTCAACTGAAACACTAAATCAATAAATCACACCATTAATTAATCAACCAAACAAAAAAAAAAATCCTATAACTTCATAACTAGCCTAAAATAAAAAAAAAACACAAGCGTAAAGACACATCATCTACAAGCACAAACATAGAGAGAGGCCTCTCTAAGTCCAGGAAGACTAGGTCCTTGGGATCCAAAGCAGTCTGATGTGGTTCCTTGTAGAGTCGTTCTTGCCAATCTTACAAATCACAGGGAGCCAACAGGTTGGAATTTAAATGTTGCCATGTGACATGAACACCATGAGGACCGCTGGCGGGTTGGGACTGCCAACGGTTCCCAACCCCCAAATATGATTCCACTAAACGTTAAATACAACTTGTCACCCTATGATGTTAAGAACCATCATGTAGAGAAAACGGTAAACCATACGTGTGCCCAACAAGAGGTCTGGGGATCGATTCTTGCGGACCCTCAACAAAATTTTGATATTATGTTGTAGGGCCACGTGGCAGCCTTAGGGTTGGCCACATGGCAGCTTCTCACCGGCCCTGCAAACCCTACCCTGAATAAAAAGCTGACACTTGTCAAGCCATGATTGACTTGCTAGAAAGTAATATTCTAAGGAATATTCCTTTTTACTGATTGTACATCCACCCACTTTGCTAATTGTGCATCCCAGTCAAACCTAGTCAAACTGTCGCAATTTACGTATTTGGCATTTTGATCAAAACACGATATCTTCCTCATACGACATCGGTTTTTTGAAGTGTTCACGGTGCTGGAATCAAGAAGACGAGATCTACCCAACCATCCAGGTTTCAACCCAATCCTGTAACTTTGAATTTTGAGAAAAATTTATGAACTCATGATCATTCCTCCCCATTGGGAAGCTTTTGGACCCCAAAAGACTTGATTACTTGTTCAATAGATGTGGGTACATCTCCCTCGCCTTTCCAAACTCGATCCATTTTTCCTTGCTTGGTTTAGTTCCTTTGAGCCCAACTCGAAGGTAGTCAACACTTCCCTTCTTTGATGCTCTTATCCTCCTGTCAAGAATTGTATCTTCTTTCAGCTCATTCAGAAATTATGGCGATAAATCTTCAATAGAAGGTATCTGAACATCACTTCCTTGATCATCGATCAAAGGTGGTTGATACAAGCGTAAGTTTTCAACATTAACTGATCTAAAAATGGAACTATTTGTAATGCTATGCAAAGTATCCATTTCCATTTAATTAAGTGTGCAAAGTATTCTCCATGTCTTGCAAGTTAAACAAAATGTTTTTGGTAATTGTTTCTAAGTTTTTGTGTGAGGAAATGTTAATTAAGTTTATTGTTTAACATATTATATCATAAATACACAGCAAGAGAAATTCACCATAGCATAACACAAAAAATTGATGAGGTAGTTCATCCCTCCTGGGCTACATCTATCGGGTCGAAGGCTCCCAATGGGCATGTTCTTGCTCTATTAAGTTGCTCAAAATGGTTATACAGTGAAAAATATGCCTAAACAGGAAAAAATAGTTGTGAAATTGACTTCAGAAGACAGAAATAAGCTAAAAATGGCTTTTGTTTCACTTCAAACTATGAAGTACAACCCAATACAACTCCATCTTCCTGATGGCCCTGGTGGCACTTTCCTCTTTCCTAAAGAAAAAATGGTTGAATAACACCTCTATTTGCTCTTAAACCTATCCCAAACACTCCATAATTCTCAAGAAACCCAAAATTGACTAAAATTTTGTCCAATTTGGTTCAATATTGTGAAATTTATGACCTCCCAAAGAAAATTTCCCAATGTCACTTGAAAACCCCACCAAATGTGGGTGAACTCCAGTTAAGTGCTCCAAAACTAGAAAATACCCGAAAATGGTGGACCCACTCTAATTTAGGCAGAAACTATTTGGTTAGCATTTATGGTTGGGCAGGGTGGTCACATGACCCAGCCCTGCCTGAACCATCGGCATTTAACCACAGATAAGACGGTTTTGAAAAACATTTATGATGTGGTTTAAGTGCTGGTCACATGACATTCTATTAATCATCCGCTACTTATCGTAACCACCGCCTAAGCTTCTCCATAACCGCTTACCATTGCATTAGTTGTTTGTAATGTGTTTTCACATATAATAGTTTACGAAACCGTTTGGGCACCCACGGGTTAAGGCCTTAAGGCCATGGTTCATGTGTCGAGGTCATGTGAAGTGTGGGGGATGGTTCCCATTTGCCACCAACTTAAATAATTTGAAACTTCATATTTAAATGGTATGCAATTCTTATTAAGAACTAACAGATGGTCCAACGGTAAATGGTGTGGCTTACGGGCAGGAGGTCCGGAGATCGACCCCCGCTGACTCAAATATATTTTATCACCTTAAACTGTGGCCACGTAACGGCCTCCAGGCCTGCCACATGGCACCTACTATTGGTCTGGTCCAACAAAGTCAACCTTCCCTCCAATTTACGTTTTCCACTTGTACGCATATGATAGGTCCACATGGAATATTCTAGGGAATATTTTGGGGAATATTTTGGGGAATATTCCTAGAATATTTCTTGGAATATTCTTTTTAAAAAAAAATTTCCAAATTCGAAAGTCAACTTTGGTCAACTAAAAAATGGAGTTTACTGGAGGCTTCAAACCTTCATAACTTTCACATATGACATTGGATTTGAGTCCCATTCATGGTGCCAGAATCACAGTGACGAGGCCTTTCCGGTTGTTCAGATTGCAACCAATTCTGAGTAGTTCCATTTTTTACATTTTTTCAACTTGGACATGATCTCCTAGTCACACCTCCCAAATGGGAAGCTTTTGGATGCCAAAATATCTCTGAATTACATAAGTTGAAGATGAGGAGACTGATTCTCCACTCTTCCAACCTTGAACCACTGGAATCTTCCTAACTTCATCAAATTTCGCTTCTCATAAAAAGATAAATTCTTCCTTGAATCCGCTGACCGACTGTTGCTAACCTTGACTGAGTCATGATGCAAATTTTTGAAATTTGTAGAAAAAAAACTATAATTTGCAGAAATTATATTGTTCCTACAATGGTCTACCTTCCAAGGAAATTGAAAATAAGATTCACCTTGCCAACTGTCCTTATGGCGAATTTTTGCCGAATGAGCCATGTACTTGTGTCAATTCCCAACCAAGTTTTCTCACCATACCAACCTGCCATTCTGAAACCAGAAATGACCCATGCTAAAATTTATGCCCTCTTTGCTTGCATGCTTTACCCTCTCTTGGATTTTTGCACCACCTTGCATTGACACATTGTTCTTTGCACTGATCGACACCAAAGGCACTTTCTGCAACATCTTGTCATCTTCTTCCAAAGACGACCTGCTTTTGGACTGAAACATATCATCATTTACATCAGAAATAGCATGAAAAGGATTATGTACAAAATATTTTTGCTTAATCATCAACAAAGTCAGATTTTTACTTGCATTGACAAGACTTTTGAATTGCCCTGCATTCACTAAAGATGATTCTAGCTTCTTCTGATGTGCTCTCACAATAAACACCTTTCCATCCTTAAACAGATGATATTTATTCTCATGGTGATGGAAGATCGCTTTTCTTTCATATAAATACGGACTACCCAACACAACAACTGTAATTTCAAGTGGTACCAAATCTAGTTCAACCAAATCAACATATTGAGCTATTATCGTGAAGCGCAGCATGCACTTCTTTGAAACTTGTAAATTAGCATCCTTGCAAATCCAACCAAGTGGACATGGCTTAGGATGTGGAATGGTTTCAAGTTTCAGCTTCTTGACTAATTCTTCTGAGATTAGGTTTGCTTGAGACCCACTGTCAAATAGTGTGTCTATCTTTGTGTGTTTTGAGATTATCCTCACATGAAATAGCTCTATCCTCCTCTCTTCACTTGGAGCTTCTATGTGGCATTTTAAAGTGCTAGAATTGGGATTTGTTTCCTTTACAATCTCTTTCCCCTTTACGTTCTTTAGTGCCAAAGCTATGCTTTTAGTTTCATCACCTGATTCATACCCTAAGTCTTGTTCAGTAGTTTCAACTCTTTTTCCCTTTTCTTTGGCCTTATCTTTGGTTTTAAATTTTTCTTGTTCCAGCTCCGGATGAAGTTTCTAGCAATGATCTTCATCGTGGCTTGTTTTGGAACAATTTTTACAAAATAATTTTTCTTTTCCTTTCCTAGAGTTTGCATTTCTTTTTCTACCTTTTCCTTTAAATTCACTACCCTCATTCCCATGAAAATATTATTTTCCTCTAGCCTCTAAATTTGTAGCTTGTACACAAACTTCGTCTAGACTAGTAGGATTGAACATAAGGATAGTATGTATAAGATAGTTGTGTAAACCACCTATATATTTCAGCAAAGTCTCTTGGCTATGCAAATCAATTCCAAGTAATAAAGCCCTTCATCTAAACTCTTGAGTGTAATCTTGAACACTTTGTCCCTTAAGTTGTCTAAAACTTTGCCAATTCATGATATCCTTTTGTAAATGAGCTAATGGATAAAATTGTTGCTTAATTGTGGAAATAAATTCAGCCCATGATAAAGTGATCTTACCATGTTTTTTAATTTCATCCTTGGTCTTGGCTTCCCACCATACCAATGCTACTCCTTCCATTCTCAAAGAGGCTAACTAAATCTTGGTGTAGTCTTCATGAAGGTTTTGTATCCTCAAATAAACTTCCAACTGTCTTATCCAATTGTCAAGTTTCCCTGCATTGACCTCACCATTAAACATAGGCAACTGAAATTTAACATCAAGCTTTAAAAATGGACTTTTACCAGTAGTTTTAGACTTGTAAGATTGATTCGCCGAAGTTGAGGATGACGATGTACAAGAAGAGGATGAAGATGGGGATGGTGGATCACCATTTCCTCCATTTTCTTTCTTTGACTTTTCATCACTTTTCTTTCCTCCTAAAGAACCCTCTCCTTCTTTCTAGTGTTTATACCCTTCTCCAACAAGCCTATCATTCCTTTCTTGGTAGAGTATCCTCATCATCTCTGTCATGTCTAGGAAAGCCTTTCGAAATACTCTTTCTTCTTCTTTGGGATCAATGTCTTTAGGAGCTTATCCTTCTCTTGAATACATGCTTGAGGATTCTTTAATGGCTCTTATAGGTGGCTCTTTGGCCCTTCTTGTTTTTGGATTACTTTGTGCACTAACCAAGTGTCCTTCACCTCTTTTGGGTTTAAACCTAGTAAGCATCAAAACATGCAAACAATCAACTATATCTTTTCACAAGAACAAATGTAGAGTAAAAATCTAGCTCCTAAGTCTCAAATATTGAGCTCTGATACCATCTAATTTGAAAATGGAACTATTTTTAATTCTATGCAAATTATCCATTTCCATTTAATTAGGTGTGCAAAGTATTCTCCATGTCTTGCAGGTTAAAAAAAATGTTTTTGGTAATTGTTTCTGATTTTTTGTGTGAGGAAACGTTAATTAAGTTTATTGTTTAACATATTATATCAGAAATACACAGCAAGAGAAATTCACCATAGCATAACACAACAAAATAATGAGCCAGTTCACCCCTCTTGGGATACATCTGTCGGGTCCAAGGCTCCCAATGGGAATCTCCTTGCTCTGTTAAGTTTCTCAAAATGGTTATACAATGAAAATTATGCCTAAAAAATAAAAAACAGCTGTGAGATCAACTTCATAAGACAGAAATAAGCTAAAAATGGCTTTCTTTTCACCTCAAACAGTGAAGTACAACCCAATACATCTCCATCCCCATGATGGCCCCGGTGGCCCTTTCCTCTTTCTTGAAGCAAAAATGGCTGAAGAACACCTTTTTTTCACTCTGCAACCTGTCCCAAACACTCCAGAATGCTCAAGAAACCCAAAATTGACTAAAATTTAGTCCAATTTGGTTCAATATTGTGAAATTTATGACCTCCCAAAGAAAACTACCCAATGTCACTTGAAAACCCCACTAAATGTGGGTGAACTCCAGTTAGGCGCTCCAAAACTGGAAAATACCCTGAAAATGGCAGACCTGCTCCAGTTTAGTTGGAAACTATTTGGTTAGCATTTATTGTTGGGTGGGGTGGTCACATGACCCACCCCTGCCTGAACCGTCGGCATTTAACCACGAATAAGACGGTTTTGAAGAACATTTATGATGTGGTTGAAGCACTAGCCAAATGTCATTATATTAACCATCCGCTACTTTCCGTAACCACCACATAAGTCACTCCATAACCTCTTACCATTGCATTAGTTGTTTGTAACGTGTTGTCACATATAACAATTTACGAAACCATTTGGGTGCCCGCGGGTTAAGGCTTTAAGACCATGGTTCATGCGTCGAGGTCATGTGAAGTGTGGGGGCTGGCCCTCAAGGGTTGGCCCCCATCTGCCACCAACTTAAATAATTTGAAAATTCATATTTAAATGGTATGAAATGCTTATTAAGAGCTAATAGATGGTCCAATGGTAAATGGTGTGGCTTGCGGGCAGGAGGTTCGGAGATCGACCCCCGCTGACTCAAATATATTTTATCACCTTAAACTGTGGCCACGTGATAGCCTCCAGGCCTACCACGTGGTAGCCTGCTATTGGTCTGGTCCAAAAAATTCAACTTACCGTCCAATGTACGTTTGCCACTTGTTTGCATATGATAGGCCTGCTTGGAATATTTCGAGGAATATTCCCAAAATATTCCTTTGAATATTATTTTTTTAATTTTTTTTCCAAATTCCAAAGTCAACTTTGGTCAACTAAAAAATGGAGTTTACTAGAGACTTCAAACCTTCATAAATTTCACATATAATGTGGTATTTTAGTCTCATTCATGGCACCATAATCGTAGCGATGAGGCCTTTCCACTCGTTCAGATTGCAACCAATTCTAAGAAGTTCCATTTTTAAGCATTTTTTCAACTTGGACATGATCTCCTGATCATTAACAACTGAATACATTTGCATGTAAGAAGGCAATTCAAGTTGGAATGCATTATTACCAACTTTATTTATGATCTTAAAAGGACCATAGTGAATGGGTTTGAGATTTTTACCTTCCCCTTACATCCTTTCTTTGCTAATGTGCAACCATAGATCAACTCCCTTTTGAAACTTGTGATCAACCCGGTGTTTGTCATGCCTCTCTTTGTGTTTGCTTTGAATTTTCTCAAGTTGTTCTTGAACTTGTTGATGTATAATTTGATTTTTCTCAATGAACTTTTGAGCCTTATCAATGTCACTATGGCCATCAATTACAACATCCTTCTCAAAGATGAAGTCTAATGGCGATTTTGGTAAATACCCAAAGCATACTTCAAAAGGTGAGGTTTGTGTTGAAGAGTACTTTTCCCAGTTGTAAGCATGTTGGATGTAATGCAGTTGTTCATCCTACAACTTAGGATGTTTATTGCAATATCCACTCAATAGATGCACAATTTTTCTATTCACCACCTCGGTTTGTCCATATGTTTGTGGATGAAAAGAGGTACTCTTTTTCAACTTTGTGTCCATAATTCTCCATAGATTTGACTAAAAACTCCCAATGAATTTGGAATCCCTATCACTAACAATAGAAGTGGGCATTCCAAAATGAACCCAAACATTTTGAAAATAAATTTCAGCATTTTGTTCAGCAGTAATGGTTTTCTTACATGGCATAAGTATACAAATTTTACTAAATCTATCCACAACTACTTAAAGATAATCATGTTTTTTTCTTGAAATAGGTAGACCTCCAACAAAGTCCATGGAGACACTCTCCCATGGCCTTAATTGTACCGGTAGTGGCGTGTACAATCCAAGCTTCCTATTACTAGGCTTACTTGTTGCACCCATAGAACAACCTCTCATAAAATGCGACACATTATCTATCATGTGAGGCCAATAACAATACCTCTGTAGATGTGCCATTTTTTTTCTTACCCCAAGGTGTCTAGAAATAATAGAAGAATGAGCTTCTCTTGTGACACTTAGCCTCTCTCCTTGTGGAATAAATAGCTTTCGAAAATGAAACAACAAATTTTTATGCACGTGATAATCTTTTTCTTCAACTTGACTCCCTTCACTCAAACTAGAATAGACATCTTGAAAATCAATGTCATGTGCATATTGTTCTGTATAACTCTCATGCACAACATAATAATTTTTGAGTAAAGTAGAAGCACTAATGACTAGTCTCGAAAGCATATCTGTAAATTTTTTTAATATACCTTTCTTGTACCTTATAACCAAGTGAAAGTGTTGAAGAAATCCCATCCACTTAAAATGTCTTGATTGCTGCAATTTTGTTTGTGACTACAAGTACTATAATGGTTGGTGATTGGTATGTACAATAGTCTCTTTACCCATCAAGTAGTGTTTCCACTTCTTGACACTTTGTACCAACACATATAGTTCTTTGTCATATGTAGGATAATCAGTCAAAGCACCATTAAAAATTTTTGAATGAAAGGGGATAGGCTTACCATGCTACAAAATTACTGTGCCCATGGCATAATCACTAGCATCGGTTTGTATCTCGAATGGATGTCTCAAATTTGGTAATGCAAGGACTGGAGCTGAACTGATCTTGTCTTTTAAAGCTTGTTGTTGTTTGCCTCCCCATTGGAAGCCTGTCTTCACACTTGTCAATACATGCATCGGAGCTGCGATGGAAGAAAATTTAGCATTAATCTTTCTCCAATATTGAGCTGCACCTAAGAAACTTCTTACCTCGGTTACTATTTAGGGTGTGGGCCAATTCACAATGGCCTCTGTTAGCCATTAGTAAATTTTGTCATAAGAAAATGATGGCTAAAATAGGCCTTGATTCTTCAAGTGATCATTTTCATAGAAAATTACTCATTCTTGAAGACTATTGTTCCCTAACAGTGTTGTTCCCTAAATGTTGTTCCCTTCAAAAATCAGCCAAAAAAAATCCTGCTATTTCCAAAGAAAATTATTTCCTAAGCAGCCCCATTTTCATCATTCCATTTACTCATTTTTGACCTTATTCATCCTCCATTTTCTCTGGAAAATCCCCTTGCCTCCTTCTAATTTTCCCCTTATCCTCCTCATAAAACTTTCAAAATCCCTTTGAACCATAGAACTCCTTTTTATGGTTTAAAAACCCTTCCTTTTCTTCTATCGGAACTCGAAAAACCTTGGAAAAACCTAAAAAACCCCTTAAAAACTCTTCCGCCCTTTTAAAGCCTTTAGCCCCTTTCGGCTTAGCCCTCGACTCCTTTTTTCGTCATATGCCCAAACCCTACAACCGAGCGCTAAGCGCTCATCGCATCACACCTCTATATATCGCATCACACAATCTCTGATTCCTTACCCCGCTTCCCTTTCCCCTCTCGTCGATGCGATAAGCCCATTCTCCCTTAAAAGCCCCTGGCCACATATTGCAACAAGCGACCGTGTTCTGGGCCTTACCTTAGCCCTCATCGCAATCGCCCCATCGGCTTATCCCTTTCCTTTTTCTTTTCCCCTCCGCGGCAATGTGTCGATGCGATAAGCTCCCCCCTCCTCAACCCTTGGTCACCTTATCCCTCCACGTGACCATTACCTAGCGCCTATGCTAAACCCCCATCGCATCAGCATCTCCATGAAAAACCTACCTTTTCTTTGTATTTTTCCTGCTCTGATAATGATATCACAATAAGATCTACACCATAGATCCATAGGATCTGACAACCCATGTTTCACCCTGTGATCTCCTGAAACCTTTCTATCTGTCACCCTCCACACCGATCTTTGCCATTGATCTACTTGATCTAATGGTCCTCGTTCATCCCGACAACCCAACTCTTCTGGACCCACCATCCATTTCACAAAACCCTCATCCAATCAGGTGCTGACACTTGGCCCCCACTAAAATCTCGTTGTGCACCTCTCTCCATCGCGCTTCCCCGTAGCTATTGGATCTTACCCCCCAGATCCAACGGTCTATGATCAATATCACACAAATTTTTCTCCCAGAGTTTAACACTCCAAAGTCATGTGATACCGGTGGTATTGAAAAATCCACGCGGTGCGATACAATTCGATCGTATTCCCTCCAGGAAAAACCACTAACCACCCAAGGGTCGCATGAAAACCACCCATGGTATTTTGAAAACCACTTTGCTCATTTTTGCACCAAATACAGTTTTTAAACTGGTTTTCATGGGTTTTTCTCCATGAAACCTCCTCTGCTCCTCCGCCTGCATATTCCACTCCTTCTCACTGCTCCATCCACCTCCGCTAGCCTCCAAAGCAATTTTACCAATCACACAGGGTTTTATAACATGTTTTATGGTTTTGTGCAGGTTTTATGGTGATTTTAAAGGCCGAAAGCCCCCCTATAGTCCATAAATGGATAGTGGCTGAGGGTGACGATCCTCAGAGCCCAATCAAAAGAAAAAGGGGGACGTATCTCATGTTTTAATCAGTTTTTCATGAAGCACTGGTTTCGCAGTTAAAACCCTCCAGCATAGGCCATCTGTGAACAAACAAAGTTAATGGAGACCAGTAAAGAGTATCACGAATTAAACATAAAGGATTAAAATGCAAAGTTTGAAGATTAAAAGGCTTAATCCTATAGTTTAAAGGTGAATACGCAGTTCAAAGGTTGAATAAAGTGGATTAAAGAGAAAGTCGTCAAATGATTAAAGACAAAGGGTTACATAAATAAAGATGGAATATTAAGCAGCTTAACCCTACAATGAAGACCAAAAGCAAAATAAAAAGCGATATTTAAGAGTAAATACAGTCAACAGGAAATTTTAAAGACTCAAAGATGATTACAAAGGCCCAAAAGTAATATCAAGGCCTAATTAGGGTTTAAGAGTGATAAAGCAAACATATCAGCAGAAGAAAGGCTTTAAATTCCAAATATTAGAAGCCTTTACTTCTCTAGAGACCAAAAATGCCACCTACAGTCTTATTTCCTCAAAAGAATACACAGTAAATGCACAGTCAGAGATATTTTTCCAAAGACAGCTCGGAATTTATTGCCAGCCTACCAAAAATCACTAAAGTCAACAAAAGTGACTAAAGTTGATGAAAATTAATGTAATAATCAATTAGCAGAGTTAATTCATGTCATTCCTTCTCCATTTGGCCCTTCAAAAGCTGAGAATCTCTTATTATGCATTAATTGAACAAATAAACCCTTCTTACACTCCACCTCCTCATTCTTCTATAAATACTTCTGTAGAAGACAGTATAAGGGTTGGTTTTTGAATACTCATTGATTGTAAATAGTTATTGAGGCTACTGAAGCTATGTTTGTAATAGAAGAAGGATAGGCTGGGATGAGAATTTTGAAACTGTAAAGGCCCACTGCACTTGAAGATTGTAAGTGGTTTGGACATCAAATATACAAGCTGATTTATGGGATCTTGGTCTATGTTAATGGTGATGCTTTTCTTATTGTAAATTTTTATTTTTCTTATGTTTTCCATATTTTCCATCTTCTCTGATAAAGAACAGTAAATATAGATTAGGATTTATTGTCAAGTACCCTAAATATCACTGATAAATCTGTATATTTATGTTTTCCGCTAATTGTTTATTTGAGGATAACTCAATAGAGTATAACCAATGAAGTGTTGGTAAGCCCATACTTCCTGAGTACAAATTGAGATATTTTCCTTGAATGTTCTTGAAAATTCTGCTAATTAAAGCTAAACAAGGGAAGTCTATGGTTAGCCCTGTCCTCTAGTTTACCTTCAACAGTAACTTTGAAAAGTTCCCTAAGAGTATGCCAAAAGCAGGATAGGTTCAAAGTCTTTACCTGATCTTAGGCTATTCTTCGTTTATCTTAAATGTTGTCTTGAAAAGTCTGCTAATTAAAGCTAAACTAGGGAAGTCTATGGTTAGCCTTGTCCTCTAGTTTACCTCCAACGGTAACTTTGAAAAGTTTCCTAAGAGTATTGCCAAAAGTAGGATAGGTTCAAATTCCTTACCTGATCTTAGGTTATTATTTGTTTATATTTAATGTTTTCCATTGATAATATGCTGAAAGCAGGCTAGATTCAGAGTTCTTACTTGATCTTAAGCTATTCTTTGTTTTCCTTTTGAGTATGTTGAAAGCAGGCTAGGTTAAAAGTCCTTACTTGATCTTAAGTTTCTCTTTTTTTTCTTATATGTTTTCTTCTTTCACCACTTCTTTATGTTTCATACCACAAATCAACTTAAAGAGATCTGTTGACCTAGATGACTTGCCCCATAGATTACTCTTGAAACCTGTTGTCCAATTAAACCCTTTGCGACTCCATAGCCCAATGGATTGACACTTTTTCTTACCTATCTTATCAGCTGAACCATTTTCAACCTACTCACACTTTTACCCCTCAAACGATTTCCTTCATTTTGATGAGATTCTACCCAACCAAAACAAACAAAAACCCTTGTGCTTTATAAATAGCCTAATATCATATCATAAGCCTTAAATATCATATCTTTGAAAACACTTATATAGAGAGATCCCTCTCTGAATCCAGGAGGGCTAGATCCTAGGATTCCAAAGTGGTTTTGATGTAGGCTCTGTAGTGTTTTTTCTTTCCAATATTGCAAACTACGGAGACCTAACATACTGCGGACTCCACTGGGGACTTCTGAGTAAATTATATCTTATACATATTTAAAACCTCAGAAGACCCAAAAAGTTTTAGGTTGGTATGTAAATCAATCAATGGTGGTGGACCATAAAACATTTTACCTCCAAAAGAGCTAAAAATTTCCACTTGGTGACTCCACTGGCCTCCAGTAGGCATATTTCCCCTCTAGTCTTTGTAGACTCCTTTGGGAATGAGTTGAGAAAACCCAATCATACTTTTGGTGGATAGAAAAATTTAAATCATCCACCTGGCGACTCCACAACTCTCAGAAGACCAAATGACTCCACTAGTAGAAGACTCTAAACTGGTTGACCAGATACAGTGACCCCTTTTCTGATTTATAAACATGGATTCAGATATATATCCAAGAGAAAAATGGTTGGCCATGATGGAAAAAATGTTATATATGTTTGGAAAGATAATGGATAGGTATGAGGATAATTTAAATATTGATGATCTAGAGTAGCCCATGCTTTTTTCAAATCAAGAAAAAACTCAACCACTACAAGACCTAGACAATGAGCAAGATATGTATGATGATCAAGACTTTATATAAGATGATGAGCAAGGTTACAAAGAAAACAATGAAGAAGGTTGTCAAGAAACTCCTGATTTCCTCCCTATATCTTGTACTATGCTGTTAAGAGAACTTCACAACCAAATTACAAATACTAATAGTGAGCAGCACTTTGAGGAAACAAGTAGCCACTTAGAAAACACATAACTTGAAATAGAAGCTAAATAAAGACATACATGGACTCTCCCACTATGTTATAACTCATTTCATATTTTAAGAGAAGAGTGGCATCCTGATAATTTAAAAGAAACAAATCATGAACCTTATATGAAAACTGAGTGTCATAATAATCATGAGGAATTGTTTGAAATAGAAGAAGATCAGGGAACAATAGAAAATCCTCAAATTTTCCCTGCAAACTAAAGTGAAGATTCACTAGAAGAGGCTGAAGAAGACATCCAGCCTCAAAACCAGTTAACACAAGATAAATAGGACTGATGTTCTTCTATCCATGCTGAAAAAGAAATCCCTCTTTTGACAGAAGAAGAAATTGATCAAATATTAAACAAAAACCAGCCTCTAAAATCTTTTATAAAAAAAATGCTCCTACTTATTTACTACCAAACCTTGTTGTCTTGAACCAAAAAATAAACTTGTAGATCAGAATAAAGAAAGACTTGCTGATAACCCAATATGCTTGATTGGTGAAATTGTTTATACTAATGATTGTCCAATTTTTGATCAGTCTGATGATGATGATGAGCTTCAAACAGAAACTAATCATGTAGTGCAACCAACAGTTGATTGGTGGCATGAACATCTTTATCATCAGCTTGAAAGTAGCAATCAACCAATCCAATCCATCAGAAATAGTTTTCACATGATTAGGAATCAGCAGTCTTTCAGCTCAAAGGTTGAGGAGGAAAACAATGAATAATTTCTTGAGCATGATGAATATAAGGAACCTACTCCTAAAAGGGTTGAGGTAATAAAAGAGACCCCTACTCAAGGATATAATGACCTCTTCACAGAGTACACTCCACTAAATCAGAACACACCAGGACTACAAGAGGACAATGCTGCAATATATGATGAGTCCTCTAGTTCAGATAATAATGAATATGAGGAAGATTTTCTTTCTCAAAAGAATCTTGATCCAGTGGAGAACAAAGTAATCCTGGTTGAAACTTATCTTCCAAATATTCATAACTAGGATATATTTGAATATCCCTATGCTGATTTCTTGAAGACATTTGAAGAAGGGATAGAGATTGTTAGGAGAAGTGTATTACCAAAAGCAAGTAGATTTTTTAGCACTGCTACTAAAAGACAAGTGAGATGGGAGTGGCCCTTTTGTTTATCCAGCATGCTAAAAGAGATGAGCAAAGACCAGTCATGGAACCATCTGATTGACTGGATGTATTGGAAAAGAGAATTTTTCAGCTAAACATGTAAATATTTCAAAGTTAGATTAGGGTAGGTTAAATAGGAAAGCAATAAAGCTCACCCTGTGAGAATTTAGTTAGTTTTTTTTTTCTTGCTTTTGAATTTGAAAAAAGAGAAATATAGAAACAATAGAAAAAGAGAAAAGAGGGTAGAAATAAAACAAGAAAGGTACAACCCCATACCAAAAAAAAAAAAAATTGTAAGTGTGCAGGCTTAAATGCCACTACCAAAAACAACACTGTTATTTTAGTCATACAGCCTAATCATGACTAAGATAGATTTCAATTTTCTACTAATAGATTAGTGAATCATATTAGCCAAAAAATTAAATCTTGGCTTATCAGTAGATTATATTAGGATAGAAATAAATGGCTCTAATCATACCAAAATCTGAGCCAAAGGAAAGGAAAAGAACGGTTCTAAAAATGCTCAAAATCTGAACCAGGAAAAGAAGAAGACATCTCTAAAAAGATAAAAATCAGAGCTAAAGAAAGAATGAAGGATGTCTATTATTTTTCAGATCTTAAAGCCTTCATAGTTTTGTTTCAATTTTTTGCAAATAAAGTCTATGTGTAGCTTGAACATACAGCCATAGACACCATGGAAAATCAGACAGTGTAATCCTGATTTGACTGTGTTTTAAATTTATGTTTTAGAAGATAAAGAATAAAATCTGCCAGACAGTTTAATCCTGGCTGATAGTAGCTCAGGTAGAGAATTTATGAGTTCAATAGTCTAATCTGAACTCATTGGAGAAATAAGGGTAGATTTAGATTATTTTTTCCTGCTTTAAAAAGAATAAAATGTTGATGTTTAAGGTCTGCAAGTCCAAATGCACCTTCTGAAGAAAAAATGTTAGGGAGTAGGCTGTGTAGGTAGAATGATTGGGAGAAAATTTGTCTGTTGATATAAATACTGATCATCTTTTAAAGCAGCATGATCAAAGAAGAAGCAGCTTGTCAATGGATAACGCACAAGTCTACATCCCAGAGATCAATTTCTAAAGTTCTTGACACCTCCAAGGAGCTCCCATCCCCAAGTGGAGCCACTACTAGCCATCAGTAATTTTTTTCATAAGAAAATGATGGCTAAAATATGCCTTGAGTCTTCAAGTGATCATTTTCATAGAAAATTATTAATTCTTGAAGATTGTTGTTCCCTAATAGTGTTGTTCCCTAAATGTTGTTCCCTTCAAAAATCCACCAAAAAAATCCTGCTATTTCCAAAGAAAACTATTTCCTAAGTAGCCCCATTTTCATCATTCTATTTACTCATTTTTGACCTTATTCATCGTCCATTTTCTCTGGAAAATCCCCTTTCCTCCTTCTAATTTTCGTCTCATCCTCCTCACAAAACTTTCAAAATCCCTTTGAACCATAGAACTCCTTTTTATGGTTTAAGAACCCTTCCTTTTCTTCTATCGAAACTCGGAAAACCTTGGAAAAACCTAAAAAACACATTAAAAACCCCTTAAAAACACTTCCGCCCTTTTAAAGCCTTTAGCCCCTTTTGGCTTAGCCCCTGGCTCCTTTTTCTGTCATATGCCCAAACCCTGCGACCGAGCGCTAAGTGCTCATCGCATCGCACCTCTATATATCGCATCGCACAATTGCTGATTCCTTACCCCGCTTCCCTTTCCCGTCTCACCGATGCGATAAGCCCCTTCTCTCTTAAAAGGCCCTGGCCACATATTGCAACAGGCGACTGTGTCTCGGGCCTTACCTTAGCCCTCATCGCAATTGCCCCATCTTCTTATCCCTTTCCTTTTTCTTTTCCCCTATGTGGCAATGTGCCGATGTGATAAGCTCCCCCCTCCTCAGCCCCTAGTCACCTTATCCCTCCACGTCACTATTACCTAGATCCTATGCTAAACCCCCATCGCATCGGCATCTCCATGAAAAACCTGCCTTTTCTTTGTATTTTGCCCACTTTGATAACGATATCCCGATAATATCTACCCCATAGATCCATAGGATCTGACGGCCCACGTTTCACCCTGTGATCTAACGAAACCTTTCTATTTGTCACCCTCTGCACCAATCTCCGCCGTTGGTCTACTTGACCTAATGGTACTCGTTCATCCCGACAACCCAACTCTTCTAGACCAACCATCCATTTCGCAAAACCCTCATCCAATCAGGTGCTGACACATGACCCCCGCTAAAATCTCATCGTGCACCTCTCTCCATCGCGCTTCCCCATATCCGTTGGATCTTACCCCCCAGATCCAATGGTCTATGATCAATATCGCGTAACTTTTGTTCCTGGATTTTAACACTCCAAAATCACGCGATACCGGCGGTATTGAAAAATCCATGTGGCACAATACAATTGGATCGCGTTCCCTTCGGGAAAAACCACTTACTGCCCGAGGGTTGCACGAAAACCACCTATGGTATTTCGAAAACCACTTTGCCCATTTTCATGCCAAATACAGTTTTTAAACTGGTTTTTGTGGGTTTTTCTCCATGAAACCTCCTCTGCTTCTCCACCTGCATATACCACTCCTTCTCACTCCTCCATCCACCTCCGCTAGCCTCCAAAGTACTTTTACCAATCACACAGGGTTTTATAACATGTTTAATGGTTTTGTGCAAGTTTTATGGTGATTTTAAACACCAAAAGCCCCCCCCCTACAGTCCATAAAGGGACAGTGGCTGAGGGTGATAATCCTCAGAGCCCGATCAAAAGAAAAAGGGGGACGAATCTCATGTTTTAATCATTTTTTCATGAAGCACTGGTTTCATAGTTAAAACCCTCCAGCGCAGGCCATCTGTGAACAAACAAAGTTAATGAAGACCAGTAAAGAGTATCACGAATTAAACATAAAGGATTAAAGCGCAAAGTTTGAAGATTAAAAGTCTTAATCCTATAGTTTAAAGGTGAATACGTAGTTCAAAGGTTGAATATAGTGGATTAAAGAGAAAGTCGGCAAATGATTAAAGACAAAGGGTTAAATACATAAAGCTGGAATATAAAGCAGCTTAACCCTACAATGAAGACCGAAAGCCAAAGAAAAAGGGATAGTTACCAGTAAATACAGTCAGCAGGAAAGTTTAAAGACTCAAAGATGATTACAAAGGCCCAAAAGTAATATCAAGGCCTAATCAGGGTTTAAGAATGATAAAGCAGATAGATCAGCAGAAGAAAGGCTTTAAATGCCAAATATCAGAAGCCTTTACTTCTCTGGAGACCAAAAATGCCACCTACAGTCTTATTTCCTCAAAAGAATACACAGTAAATGCACGGTCAGAGATATTTTTCCAAAGACAGCTCAGAATTTATTGCCAGCCTACCAAAAGCCGCCAAAGTCAACAAAAGTGACTAAAGTTGATGAACTTTAATGTAATAATCAATTATTAGAGTTAATTCATGTCATTCCTTCTCCATTTGGCCCTTAAAAGGCCGAGAAGCTCTTACTCTGCATTAATGGAACGGATAAACCCTTCTTACAATCCACCTCCTCATTCTTCTATAAATACTTCTATAGAAGACAATATAAGGGTTGGTTTTTGAATAATCATTGATTGTAAATAGTTGTTGAGGCTGTTGAAGATATGTTTGTAATAGAAGAAGGACAGGCTAAGATGAGAAGTTTGAAGCTGTAAAGGCCCACTAGACTTGAAGATTGTAAATATTTTGGACATCAAATATACAAGTTGATTTATGGGATCCTGGTCTATATCAATGGTGATGTTTTTATTCTTGTAAATTGTTATTTTTCTTATGTTTTCCATACTGTCCATCTTCTCTGATAAAGAACAACAAATATAGATTAGGATTTACTGTCAAGTACCCTAAATCTCACTAATAAATCTTTATCTTTATGTTTTCCACTAATTTTTTATTTGAGGACAATTCAATAGAGTATAACCAGTGAAGTGTTGGTAAGCCCATACTTCCTGAGTACAACTTGAGATATTGTCTTTGAATGTTCTTGAAAATTCTGCTAATTAAAGTTGAACTAGGGAAGTCTATGGTTAGCCTTGTCCTCTAGTTTACCTCCAACAGTAACTTTGAAAAATTCCCTAAGAGTATGCCAAAAGCAGGATAGGTTCGAAGTATTTACCTGATCTTAGGATATTCTTCATTTATCTTAAATGTTGTCTTGAAAACTCTATTAAGTAAAGCTGAACTAGGGAAGTCTATGGTTAGCCCTATCCTCTAGTTTACCTCCAACACTATCTTTGAAAAGTTCCCTAAGAGTATTGCCAAAAGCAGGATAGGTTCAGTGTCCTTACCTGATCTTAGGTTATTATTTGTTTATATTTAATGTTTTCCATTGAGAATATGCTGAAAGCAGGCTAGATTCAAAGCTCTTACTTGATCTTAAGCTATTCTTTGTTTTCCTTTTGAGTATGCTGAAAGCAGGCTAGGTTAAAAGTCCTTACTTGATCTTAAGTTTCTCTTTGTTTTCTTATATGTTTGCTTCTTTCACCACTTCTTTATGTTTCATACCATAAATTAACTTAAAGAGATCTGTTGACCTAGATGACTTGCCCCATAGATCACTCTTGAAACCTGTTGTCCAATTAAACCCTTTTGCGACTCCATAGCCCAATAGATTGACATTGTTTCTTACATATCTTATCAGCTGAACCATTTTCAACCTATCCAAACCTTTACCCCTCAAAATATTTCCTTCATTTTGATGAGATTATACCCAACCATAACAAACAAGAACCCTTGTGCTTTATAACTAGCCTAATATCATATCATAAGCCTTAAAGATCATATATTTGAAAACATTTATATAGATAGATCCCTCTCTGAATCTAGGAGGACTAGATCCTAGGATTTCAAAGTGGTTTTGACGTAGGCTCTGCAGCATTTGATATTGCCAATCTTGCAAACTACAGAGACCTAACAGCCTCCACTTTAGAAGGATCAATCCTCAATTCTCCTCTGCCTACAATATGTCCCAAATATACCAACGAAGTCTTTCCAAACTCACACTTTGAAATCTTAATAAACAATTTCTCTTTCTTCAAAACATCAAGCACTCTATTCACATGCAATACATGATCTTCTCTTGTTTTGCTGAAAATAAAAATGTCATCTAAGTACACAATAAAAAAGTCATCAAGGAATGGTCACAAAACACTATCCATAACTCGCATGAAATTTGTTGGTACGTTACACAAACCAAAAGGCATAACTAGCCACTGAAAGAGTGTTATCACCAAATTGATCCTCATAGGCTACTCATTAATCAACTCAATGTAACTATTTCAAACCACTTCTAACTGAAGACTGGCCTCTTCAGTTTGAGAGGGCTCTCTCAAAGGGGATTATGATTTTCAATCTAAATACTAATAGATGGCTAACTCTACAAATTGTTACTTGTTTTTGCTTGATTTTAGGTTGAAAAATGAAAATCTTGCTACCATTGGGATATGGATTGAACATCAGTGAACCTAGTGATAGTAATTCTTCTCATGGAAGCTGAGGAAAATAGAGGTTTTTAATAAGGATGATACATACACACAAAATAAGGAAAACATAATAATTTAACCCCGAAAGGAATTCAGAGCATGATAACATGAATTGTGAGTGATTAGAGATAAAATCCACTACAGGTGATTAGAAAAATGATATAGAACAAAAAAACATTAAACACTTCATTAGAATCTTAGGTCTGGAAGTAAAATGTCACTGTATATTATTGAAAATGGAAAAACATAAAAAGTAGCAATTTGATGCAATATTTTCCAACCCTTTTCTCTTCGATGTTCAGTCTATAAATAGACATTTTTTACAATGCAAATGATCTTCCCAACTGGCTAGATCCTCAAACTCTAACTTTGACACCTAACATAACTGAAACTACTTTCTTGGAACAGAAAAGGGATAACTATCCTTTAAGAAGTCACACTCCTAATAGGACTCTACTTCCTATTTATTACATTCAGTTTTCTTAACAGTAAAATAGTTACATGATAGTGATCACGTGTTCGAGAGACAATTCACCATCACTAACATATTTAAAATACCCCCTAGATTTAGGAAACACAACCCTATTTTTCAGGAATGGATAATCTCCACTTTAATGGTTGGTTTGCACATTGAGATGGATGTGTGACACTCATTTTGAGTAATGATTCTATGCTGGAATGGCCCACTGATAGGCTGGATGTCTCCAAATGGTTGGTGTGCTGTTGGAACCATAAAAAATATTCAACAAACCTCTCACTACGAAACAGGGCAGTTTAGGCAGTTCTGTAGCATAGTTTCGTAGTGTATGAAATCTTGCCTTTTCCTCCATCTGCTTGCCACCTTTGCTGGTCAAGAACCTTCACTAAGCAAAAATATATTAAAAAAAACAACCCCCCTCCTTAATCCTTCACAAAACTAAATTTTAAAGCAAAATAGAATCTTCATAAATTTCGTTTCTTTTTTCTGGCTTCAATCCTGAAGCATGCTACGAAACTTCCTAATAAGCGAGAATTTGTTGATTTTGTGACTGTCTTCAAAAATTGACCTCCTGAGGAAAAATTTCGGTTCTTTGTAAGCCATGAACCTCATCAAACATGTTTCAACTCAATTCTCCAGTATTTAGGAGTTTCTTCTTCATTTACAATGAGTTGACTTACAGGTTCTTCAACCACTCTCATCCTCAACCCTTTCTTCTCCAACTCAACTTGAATCAAGTCCAGCTGGACATAAAGGTCTTCCACTTGATCCTTTAATGCTCTTTTTTTAGCTTGAAAGCATAGTTTCATCTTCCTAGTATGTTTGACCACCCGTCTTAATGGTTGAGTCCTCTTAAACAATCTTTTGGCATTGTCCATATATTTTGAGACACTTGAGATTTGACCTTCCCATATTTTCATCATTTTTTCAAATTTAACCTTATCTACCTTTGCCTCTCTACCTCTAACTTCAACTCCAATATTTCTTTACCTGCTTCCTTCAGTTGTTCTTTGAGGGATTCTATTTGTGAATTTTCAATTATTTTATCTTTTCCCTTTCTCTGCCTGATAACAAATTCTTCCTCTATTGATGGAGACAAATCTGTGATGCTTACTAGCTATACATATTCACTGATTTTCTTTGTATTTTTTTTCTCCATGGCCTTATTTGAAAACCTGGTCATTGGCTTCCTTGGCTGACATATAAATCTAGCATCTTCATCTGAAAAAACTAATTTCTTAGCAGCCTTACCTTTCTTCAGTTTTCTTCCACTAACTTCAATATCTTTTTCTTGCACTATTGGTGACTCTTCAATATCAATTGCATGAAGGATATCCTCCAGATTCCCTTTGACCAATTTCTGGCTTCTAGTTATTCTCTTACTGCCTTTTTTGTTGACTTTATGTTTCTGGTTTGTAGGTGTTGGTTGAGGGGTGTTAGTGTCTTGCAGAGGTTTTGTTCTTATGTCCATTGGTTCTGCAGGGGATTTTCTTCTTTCTCCTTCAACTTCTTTTGTCACAACTGGTGATGTAGTAGTTCTAGGATTCAATTTTTTCTTTGGAGTGACCACATCTATTTCATAACCATTCATGAATAGAAAATAAGTCCAATATTTGTTTAACCTTCTTAATTATTTCAACACTAACAACTTTATTAGACCATGATGAAACATAGATGTCTCATTTCCTTCTGACTTTACTTGAACCCTATCTGGCATTTTCCCTAAACTCCTATATAAATATAAAGGTAATTCAAGTGATCTCTTACCTACAAAGTGCAGAAGAAGTCTGAGATTGTATGAGTAAACCATTTGGAATCTTCCTTTATAGGTAAAATATTTTTGAATGACCATCAACAGGTTTGCATAATTCTCCTTCATAAAACTCCTAGGGATACCATTAGTTAAATCAACTTCACTATGTTCTTGCTTGAGAAAATCCTTACAATCCTGCATTGTAAACTTTGTACCTTTAAATCACTCTTCACCCCCTCTAGGGATTCCTGTAGCTAGTGATATTCTCTCTCATGTCACTGTGAGATTTAGAATCCCAACCTTTAATGTTTTTCCAGTAAAGTTAGTGGAAAAATACTTTGAAACTTGTGCATGGAAACCCTGCAACCTTTGGAAAAATTGCAAGCAGCCAGTCCTCCTGAAAACCTACATAGCGTTAGGGTCTTCATTGAGTATTTTGAAATCCATGGGTTCATTCCTGAGATAATGGCCACCCTTGTTCATTTTATTTCTTACAGCCATGGATGCTTTATAGTCTTCACGACCTCGCTTGCTAATGACACCTACAAAATTTTAATTTGATAGCAACCTGCTTGGATTGTGAAGTAGCCCTCCAGGGATTGACTCACATGCAAGGATAAACAATAATATGACAAAAGGTTATTTTGGGGTAAGTTTTTAAAAGGTTAACTGATAGCTCGTGTTTTAATCATAACACATGCAACAAAAAAGGATCATGATTACATCAAATACGACTGTGTACATTTGAAACTTACCATAACGACCTTGAAATACCTCCACCTTTACCCCTCTAATCATAAATTGACACCTCACATCACTCTGATAACCTTGGCTGAAAAAACATAGTTTAGTAGTGAATACCGTTAGGCTGATGACAGATTCGTTACAAAACTATTAGGTAGTTTCGTAGTGAAATCTGTGGATTTCCTTTGTAAATCGCTACGAAATTATGAAAAACTGACAGGTGTGCACTTTTGAGTTTAAATGCATGAGAATGAAAACTGACATGATATGGGACTGATTTCACTGAAGTGGCATGGATGGATGTGAACATTAAACTTAGGATAGGCTTCAAAAAATGAAAAAAAATTCATATATCACATTGAAATGGCTTAGGAAACCTCATCCATTTGGCGAATGACCTGCATAACCCTATAAAGGAAATTTTTACAACTAATGAGTGATACCAAAGTCCTTGCTTGGTTTTGAATGTAGTTTTCCATATATCACTTTCTGCAATTCTTACTTGATGATATCCACTTCGTAACTCTAACTTAGTGGAAAAAAATTCTTCTTTCAGTTGATCAAGAAAATAATCTATTCTTGGGAGTGGGTAACAATTTTTTACTGTAATCTTGTTCAAAGCTCGAAAATATACACACATGCGCCAAGTCCCATCTTTCTTTGATATCAAGACTATGGGTGAACCGCATGGCGAGGTTCTTGGCCTTATGATTCCTTTATCCAACATCTCTTTGATTTTCCTCTTTATTTTAGCATTCCCCATTATCTACATATAATACATACCGATGTTTGGAAGAGGAAAATCTTGTTGCAACTGAATGTCATGTTGAATTTCCTTTTTTGGAGGTAATCTTGTTGGCTCCTAAAACATCTCATGATGTCCATCAACCACATCATATAAATCTTATTTCAACTTAGGATCACATCCCTCAAATGATTCATGATTAATATCAATTTTAGGATTAATCATAATAAGAACAAAATTATTACTTGAATTCACCAACCTCTTTACATGTCCAGCATTTACCACAGGAATGTTTGTCTCCTTGTGATGTGCTCTAACAATGAAATCCTTGCCATATTTGAATAAATGATACTTGTTCTCATGGCGATAGAAGATTGATTTCCTTTGATATAAGTAAGGACTCCTTAATACAATACCAGTTATGTCAAGTGGAACCACATCTAATTCAACTGTGTCAACAAAGCTTCAAGTGATTGCAAGCCTCAATATACATTTATTTGAAACCTGTAGATTTGTATCCTTAAAAATCCAACCCAATGGATATGGTTTTGGATGTCGTATGGTCTCAAGGTTAAGTTTCTTGACCAAATATTCAGAGATTAAGTTTTCTTGTGACCCACTGTCAAAAAATGTGTCAATATTGGTATGCTTGGATATGACCCTCACATGAAACAATTCTATTCTTTCTTCTTCATTTGGAGTGTTTATGTGACAGTTTGATGTATTGGTACTGGGTTTAGTTTCAATTTCTTTTCCCTTCATGTTCTTCAATCCCATGGCTGTAATTTTAGATTCATCACCTGAATCAAATCCTAAATCATGTTGAGTTGTAGCAGCAGTTTTATGTTTCCCTTTTTTATTGGGTTTCTTTGGCCTCAATTCAGGATGTAATTTCCAACAATGAGTTTCATAATGACCTTCTTTTGAACAATGTTTACAAACCACTTTTTCTCCCTCTTTCTTAACAGATGCATTCTACTTTTTTTTACCTTTTGAGGTCTTCTCCTTGGCTTTACCCTTAAAATTTTTCTTCCTACCCTCTTCAGAAATGTTCTTCATTCTAGCTTCTAGATTTGTGGCCTGAACACAAACTTCATCTAGACTGGTGGGGTTAAACATGAGAATAGTATATTTTAGGTAGCTATGTAAGCCTCCTATGTACTTTAGCAAAGTATCTTGGCTTTGTAAACCCACCCCTAATAAGAGAGCTCTTCTCCTAAATTCTTGGGTGTATTCTTGCACATTTTGTCCCTTTAATTGCCTAAAGTTCTACTAGTTCATGATGGATTTCTGCATATGAGCTAATGGATAAAACTATTGTTTAATAGCAGTAATGAAATCTGACCATGATAGAATAATCTTACCATGTTTCTTGATTTCCTCCTTTGACTTGGCTTCCCACCAAAAAAGTGTTGCACCTTCAATTCTCAATGAAGCTAATTGAATTTTGGTATCATCATCTTGAAGGTTCTATATTCTCAAATAGACCTCCAATTGCCTAATCCAATTATCAAGATTTTATGCATTTAATTCACCTTTAAACATTGGCAATTTAAACTTAACATCAAGTTTTAAAAAAGGACTTTTACCGGTGTTCTTGGACTTGTGTGGCTGATGTACTGAAGAAGAAATAGAGGATGATGAGTATGAGGGTGAGGATGATGGCTCTCCATTGCCTCCATTTCCTCCATTTCCCTTCTTTGAATTATCTTCATCATTTTGACCTCCTGAAGATCCTTTTCCTTCCTTGTGAAGTTTAGATCCTTTCCCTTCTAGTCTCTTATTCCTTTCTTGATGAAGGATTCTAACCATCTCAGTCATGTCAAGAAATTCTTTCCTGGACACTCTTTCTTCCTCTTTAGGGTCAAATTCTTCATGGATTTCTCCTTCCTCATGAGGAATGCTTAATGTAGCTTCTGCTTTTTTAGAAGGTGAAATAGGTGGTGGATATTGTGGCAATCTTGCTATCCTTTTCTTTGCCTCCTTTTGAGACCCTTCTACTTCCACCAATTTTCCTTCTCCTCTTTCAAGCTTGAGCCTTGTAAGCATCTAAAACTTGCAAACATTTAAACAATTCTTTGCACTAAACAACACCAGAGAATAAACTCTAGCTGTGATACAAACCTGATCTAAAATGGCTATATTATTTTTGTTGTGATAAGTGTCTTTTTAGTTTATAAACATGTGCATTGTCAGTTCATTAGTTTGCATAAGGATTGATGTATTTTTCCATGAATTGTAGATGAGTTTTAGTGTATTAGAAGCATGAAATAAACATAAATAACATTGAACAGTAGTGTAAAATAGAGAAATAAGTCACCACATGAAATTTACACAGCAGGCATGATGAAGCAGTTCACCCCTCCTGGGCTACATCTGCTGGTCCAACTCCTAATGTCTTGTCCATCTTTCAATATGCTCAAAATTTTTCTATTTAGTTTATTTACAGTGCTATAATGGTTTTTTTATCGACACCAATGGCTCCAGAATGCTCCAATTAGTCAAAAATGACTCTTCATTCACTCAGAATGGTCGAAAATTGGGCCTCCTACACTTTTGCCCAGTTTCACCTAGGAAAAATCCACCAAAAGTGGATAACTCCACTTAAATGGAGTAAAAATAGGCATAGGACACCAAAAATGGCACGCCCACTAAATTTCTACTGACTTGACTATATATTAAGTGTTTTCGGTTGGGCACATGCACCCCCAAACTGCGGGTTACAACCGTCGGTGGTTGGGCAAAACTCCAGTTGGAACTCACGGATTAAATGTGGTTTTAAAATGAATTTGAACTGAGGGTTGAAGATGGAAGGTATTGAATTAACCTTCAATTGGTTGGCATTTAAATTTTTCCATGTGACATGAACACCGTGGGGACTGCTAGCAAGTTGGGACCGCCCGTGGTTCCCAACCCCCAAATGTGATTTCACTAAACATTAAATAAAACTCGTCGGCCTATGATGTTAAGAACCATCATGTAGAGTAGACAGTAAACCATACACATGCCTAGTAGAAGGTTTGGGGGTCAATTCCTGCGGACCCTCAACAAAATTTTGATATGCTATTGCAAGGCCACGTGGCAGCTTCTGATTGGCCCTCCAAACCGTACCCTAAATAAAAAGTTGACACTTTTCAAGCTACAATTGGCCAAGTGGAAAGGAATATTTTCAGGAATGTTCCTTTTTTCTGACTGTACATCCACCCACTTTGATGACTGTGCATCCCAGTCAAACCTATTCAAACTGTCGCAATTTACCTATTTGGCATTTCGATTAGAACACAATATATTCCTCATATGACATCGATTTTTCGAACCCTTCATGGCACCGGAATCAGGAGGACGAGATCTACGCAACCATCCAAGTTTCAACCCAATCCTGTAACTTTGAATTTTGAGCAAATATTATGAACTCCTGATCAATGATTAACCATATCACCAACTGGATCTAGGTCAAAATAATTTGAGAAGAAATTGAAAAGCTCATCTTCATCAATAGGGATGATAAGGGGATAGTTTTCCACATATTTAACATGTGGTGATGAAGATACCACTTGCACATTTGGAAATCTTAGGGAAGTAGGATGATTGAAATTCAAATCAAGACCAACAAATGAAAGTTGATAGATAGTCACAATCCTTCAATCATGTGGGAATAGCATCACTCAAAAGAGTGCAGACACAACCGCGTTCATATCATAAATAGTCTCACCCCATGATCCAAAATATTTTTCTTGAGATGTGTGGAAGAATTACATGAAAAATTATAGCTTAATTATGAAACTTTAAAGGCATAAACATAAGAAGAGAGAAGCAATTAACATCATGAAAGCAGGGATAGTTTTAAGGATGGACATTTATCTTAAAGTTTAAAAACTTGGCGAATCTTAACAGTCCCCAATATGTGAATTGGAAAAATTTTGATGTTATTTTCGTAAAAATATTTAGTTTTGTAATCATTTTATATTGGTATATATAAATTTTTGGCGATTTTTAGGGTAGAATATTCTTATACTATAAAATTTGGGTGAATCAATTTTTAAAAAAATTGGGAATTGGTGAATCTCTTTTTTTTAAAAAGCATGGAAAATTAGCCCACCTGCGAATATTAGCCCCTAAAATTTTCCATGCATGCAAGAAGACACAAAATTAGTATCAGATTTCGTCCAAGATGGACTACATGTCCAGGACTTTCTCAAATAGTGGGGAGGCCATCTTTCATTATGTGGCAAAAAATGAAAGTACAAGTACAAAATGAAAAATTACACCCTTATACCTCCATAGTTGAAAGTGCCTGAAAATGCAAGACCTTTGATGAAGAAATGGACAACACCGTTGGATTCGTCTCATTGGGAGGTGCAAAATCCATATAAAATTTTCCTGAATCTGACAAAGTGAAAATCTGGGCCCTCTGGAAAATGGCTTAGATCATGGTTCTGCCCCCCTCCTACACAGTGCTCATGGTTCCACACTGTCTCGATTTTCGTGCCTACTCCTGGCTACCTTGGGCACACTTATGAATGATGGTTTTTATGTAAAAATTCTAGTGAACTTCCCAAAGGAAGTCATTGGGAGAATTGGTTTGGATCCTCATTTGGAAGGAGGGGGTTGGGTGGTCAAATACCACACCCTCCCTTTAATTCGAATTTTGTTTTTTTATATCGGCACCAAACTGTTTTAAATCCCATCGAATAATTTAAACAATGGTGGTTGGGGGGTCAGGCCCACTTTCGGCGGCCCGCACCCATATTTCTTCAGCTCTATTGTACATAGATGCCATACGGGTTTGGGTTGTGGGGTGTACTATTGGCCCCACCCATTTATGGTGGTCGTTACCATAGTTTTTGGGGTGGTGGGGTCATGGCTGTCGACCCCCCTTTTTTATATATATTGTTTTTGTGTATGTGGGAGAGGGGTCCGACGGGTTCATGGCTGCCGCCCCCTAATATAATATTATTTGTTAAGTTCGATGGATGGGAGGGTAGGGGTCATGACCCGCCCTCCAAAATTATATATATATATATATTTTTTATTAACAAACTAACCATTTTTAAAAATCTGGAAATTGACGAAAGGAATCAATTTAATCGCCCCACAATTTTTCCTAGAATCCAGCTGGATATGGCCGGAATTCGGTGGCCGAGTTTCAGAAAATTTGTTGCCTCCTTAAGCTGCCACATCATCAAGTCAACCCTCAAAATTTGACTACTCCTAACTCTTTCATACAGACTAGAAATTGACTTTCGTCTACACCGTCGGAATCAGAAAGACGATATCTTCAACTTGACACTAAGTTTGCCACATTCCAGACACTTTGATTTTTAAGCCTTTGTACTTAAGCCACTTGTTCTTGGACCTGTTTGATCCAACTGGATCATTCCTCTCCACTGAAGAGATTTGGACCCTAAAAGACTTAACACACTCAAAACCACACTTTCAATCTCTAGCACACAAAATTGGTGAATTATTTTATATCATGCACACCATACAACTCAACAACCCCTCCTTTCCAAGGGTTTATAGCACACACTCATTGGCCAAGGATTACATAAAAATAATCAATACCTCAACTACTCATAAGGAAAGGCCAAAACATCATCGTTGTGTTTTGAAATGATGCGAAACACACCATCACGTTTACATTTACTTGCAATGTATGATTTACAAATGTGGCCATGACACTAAGACCCCTAAACATTAGGGGAATTTTAAGGTATAAAATGGACCTTCTAAGAAAAATGTACAACCAAAATAAAATTTATAAGAACTAATAGGATTCAAGATGATGATGTCAACCATGGGGGAGGATTCACCATCTTTGTAGTAAAAAGGTAAAAATAATAATAAAATAATAAAACTACTTTTTCAAGTCGTATTTTAAAATTATTTCTATAAGGTTTTACTCAAATTTCGAGCAAAGGTGACTAAATATTCAGATTTCTTTCACAATTTGAGAAGGAAGTCTAATGTGAGAAAACCAGAGATGTGTCACAAAGAGACATTTCCTAAGGAAACAAAGGAGGATGTCATTCTTGTCACTCTGGACAAGGGGTCACTACATTCACCACCAGCTGCAGAAGTACTTACATCCAGAGAAGGGACACTTGCAACTTTGCAAGATAATCTTGAGCTCTTGACACATAGAGTCCCATGCATGATTCAGGAGATGCATGAGGAAGAGGAGGAAGATTCCAGCGCTGGTACACTTGGATAAGAGTAGCCATCACTCTTACTAGAAGTTGGAGACACCATTGTCCTGGTTGGAGGAACTCTTGTGTTCTTGCAAGAGGTTCCCACACATCAATTGATCCAAGGTATGCATACAATTCATCACATATTGTTTCAGTAGATCTTATTGAAACTTATGGGGACATGCCATCAGGGCCAATGCATAGCCAAGGGTTAGAACAAAATGTTGATTTGAAGCAGTAACATATCACAACAGAAAGGACCCTTGATCTAATCAAGGAGGAGATGAAAAGCTATCCCAGTTTGTCATTGATGAACTACATTCAACCCTTTGAGTTGAAGTGTTAGTTTCAGAAAATGGGATGAGCATGATCCTATGTACAATGACTGGTTATGAGATCAGTATTGTGCCTTACTTTGAGACGGCACATGTATCACCATGCAAATTTACAGCGTTGTCACTTACTAGAAGTGATAAAGAAGGAGCCCCATTATTTTTGGATAATTCTGAAGGTAGCTTCAGTCATGAAGCAATGGAGGCTAAGATGATAGATGGTAGATAGCTTTAGATGAGGAATCTTTTCTCCTTTCTTGATGACACTTTCTCAATGAGCATCTCACGACTCAAAGAGAGAATTCTACCTGCATCAGATCCAGAACCTCATTGGTTTTGGAAGGCCATTGATGAGAAGAAGGTCTCATTAAGAGATCTCATTGGAAGTGCACTTCAACATTTCATGGAGTTCACAGTTTTTCAACAGGTTGGGGAGGATGGTATTCTACAAAAGGAGGATACCATGTTTATGCAGTATATCATTCATCATCCACATTGGGATGAGTGGGTGAGGATGATAAGCAAGGGGTTGCATAACCACTTTAAAATATATGCCATGGGCCAGAAAGAAGCTTGGTTACACTAGTTGCTCTTGGGTGAGTTTGGTTACTACCCAAAGGCTCCTAATTCTTTGATCCATGCCTTGAAAAACACTCATGAAATGAAGGAGGAGGCATGGTTGCACTGGCTGCTCTTGGGTGAGTATGGTTACCACCAAATAACTCATGTTTTTCTAATTCATGCCTTCTGTATCACTGATAGAATGAAACAGAAGAAGGCATGTTCATTTTGGTTGAGAGATTTTGGCCAGCACATGACATCTCCCATGTTTATGTGTTTGATATTGTTTGTAATATGGCATAATACTCTCATGATGTGTGATAATGGAGTTTTTTTGTATTGGGCTGATATGACATTCCACATTTCCTTCAGTATGTTTTTGTTTCTCCATGATTCACATGATGATGTGGAGAGGCAGAAAGAGATATTTTTGTTGTGGCTTTTATTGGGGGACTTTGGTCCTACATACTCCCCTACTTTTCATGATAGTGTTGGAGGATGACAACAAGAGGCACTCATCTGATGGCTCTTACTTGGAGAGTATGGACACCATACTTGGTATCTTGATGGTGTGGTGTGGCAGCAGGGAGCATTGTTGTGTTGGCTACTATTGGGAGAATATGGTTTGACATATTTTTCTACCCATATATCTCTACTTCTTTTTTACAATGTTGGGAAAATGCTTAGATCCAACAAGGCCAACGGGGCTAAGGATGTGTTAGGTCCCCGTAATTTTTTATATTGGCAAGACCAAATGTATAGGAGTAACATAAAACCAATCTTTGGAGTCCTAGGACCTAGCCTTCCTAGACTCAGAGAGTGTTCTCTCTATGTTTGTGTAAAGGATGTAACTTGATATATTTTAGGGTTTTGATTTTAGGCTAGTTATTAGGTTTAGGGTTTTCTTGTTTGTTTGGTTGGTTGGATAGTTTGTGAAAGAGAATAGGTAGAGCAAGAGAGAATAAATCCATTGGGCTATGGAGTCTACAAAGGTCTTAAGGATTTTAACAATAGGTCAAGGGTGTATCACAGGGCAAGTCTAACATGGTCAAATGGATCTAAAAGCTTATGTGAGTGGAGTGAACATCAAATTGTGAACATAGTAGGTGCAAAAGGGAAATTAAGAATCCTTCAAAAAATACCTTAACAAGAATGGCCTTTAAGACTACTAAGCATGAAGAAATAATCAAATATAGGGCATACCAATAACTTCTTTGACTAAACCCTAGTAGGTAAGCATGAAGACAACAATCCAATGAACTATAGAAGGCAAGAAACTTGTAAATATTATAGTGATTTCACCTTCAAGCTAAGAAAACATTTAAGATAAACACATAGCAAAGATCAAAGAATAGCGAACTCCTAACTTCCTTAATCAAGCTATAAAGACTTCCAAAGCAACCATTTAGGAAAAACAAAAGGGCATGGTGAATCATAGACCTCTTTAGCTAAACCTAATCAACAATATTTCAAAGTAAAAGACCTTAAAAACAATGTTCAAGTAATAGCAAAGAGCAGGGCTAACCATAAAACTACTTTGAAATTTGCTTCATTGAATCATATTTAAGAGAGCAACTAAGAATTCTAGAGAGAAACTAAGAATTCTCTAAACTAACCTAGCTAAGGAAAACATAGAAGCAGAAGAGAAAAAATAGAGCTAAGGTGCCTCTAAACAACATTTCTTAGCCTAAAAATGTTGTACTACTACAATATAAAGATGGAGCAAAATGATAACATTTGAAAACAAGAACTAAATAAGGAACAAGTCACCATTAACTATGCTCATGAATCTTGCAAGTGAGCCTTCTCCATTGTCAAGCAAGTCAAGCTATCGACAAAAACCAAAGCCAATTTCTCTTCAATCTCCAAGTATTTGTATTACTCTCAATAATCATCCAACATGTACAATGAGGCCTCAATTTTGTATTTAACAAGCAAGGAGAACTGAAACCCTAAATAGGGTTTCAAAAATGTCATAAATACATCATAAATGCTACTTTTGTCCATTAAGGTCATGCAAGGCCCAAGGCACAAAATATCTAATACAATAAATGAAAAATAACTTCTAACACCTAACTTTGGAAAAAACTTACTTTGAGGCTCCTCAATAACTCCAAAATATCTTCTAGTGTGTTTTTTTTTACTTTGCAAGCAAGGGCACAACATTGAGGTCCAAGTGCGCAACGTGTGCACCGGAAAAATAGGTCACCTTGCAGCTGAGTTTTCAAGGCCTTCCCAGTATCCGAATGAGCTCCATGATAGCTCACTGGAAAGATTGTCAAGTCTACGTTTCAAAAATTCATTTATGTTTTAATTTGGTGTCCATTTTCCTGCCCAAAAACTAAATCTCCCAAGACTGCTCAGGATGCAACGCCAGCTCTGAAAATAGGGCATAAAGGTGGTTTTATGGGTGTTTTTGGCACTTTTGGAGAACCAAATCTGCTCCAAACTATCTGAAATTTTGTGTACATGATTACCTTGTCCTAAGGAATCCAAAAATGTAAATTTTTCCTCCAATGGATGCCTCAAGAAAAAGCACAGAGCCACTGGTGTTGTGCCCTTCGCCCTCTAAAACAGTAAAAATCTCAAAATCTTCAAAATTGTACCAAAATGTGGATTTATCTTTCTGATTAGGTTTGGTATGCTTCTATGGGATATATCAGCAAGGTTACCAAGCTTTTCTTTCCATTTTTCCTCCTCAGGGGATTTCCCTCATACTCTTCATAAGCCTTATTTCCCTCACTACTCTTTCTTCATTGTTTGATTCTTGATTGTTTTTATTACTTATTGGCATCTAATTCATTTCTCTATTTGAATGAAAAATGCCCTACTAATTGATTTCTCATTTCTATCTTTATCACCATCATCATTTCTGATTTCATGGCTTCTCTCATCGCTATTTTCCTTACTACTGTGAGCTTTACTGTGCTCTTCAATGACATGTGCTTTTCTACCTTTATTTGATCCACTGATTTGTGCCTCATTACTACTTTCCTCATTTCCTTCCTCTCCATTTATTGATTCATTATTTCCCTCTCCCTCATTTTCATTTGATGGCTCATTGTCATTTCCCTCATTGTCTAATGCATTGTGAGAGGGTGATGAAGGAGGGTTGTCCTAAGGTGGAGGAACATGTGTGGAGAGGTGATGAAGGAGTAGGGATATGAGCTTGAGAAGATGAGGGTATATGTATATTAGGCATGATTGAGAGGCAAAAACCCAATGAAAACCTCAGCTACTATTTCAAACTCTATTTTTTCAACCTTGGACTGACAACAATTTTGAGATGAAGGAGGGCATGTAATGGCAATGTTTTTTCAATGTAAGGGACTGAGTGTATGAGTGTTATGAGGAATAGGTGTAGGCACAGCTTTGGGTGAATGAAAAACCTCCCATAATGTAACCCTTCTATCTATTACTGATCCTCTTAGCATGTAGGTGGAGAAATTTTTAAACAATGATGTTTAAGCATGAAAATTATGGTTTCCTCCTTAGGTCTTCAATTTCCCTTAATTACAAATCACCACAGACGCTTGACAAGGGCTTGATGAACTGTACCTACCATTTAGCATCACTTTGGAGGACTCCCCAACAAGATTTTGGAATCCTTTGAGGTGTTTCAAGTTATTTGAGGGCTTATAAGCCTTCTTGGCCAAACGTGCAATGCCTAGGCCAAGCGCGCAGTGCCTAGGCCAAGGGCGCAGCGCCGAAGGTAAGTTCATTGGGCCTGTCAGGTAAGTCGAATAAAAGCACAACCCCCTATTAGATGCACAATGCCACTTCCCAGGCCTGCAGTGCCTGTGTAAAATACATAGGAGGAAAGAGCCAGGTGTGCAACGCCCGACTCTAGGTGCACAATGCCATGCCAGGGGCGCAATGTTAGGGATAATTGTCCAAGTTTGCCTTGAAAACTCAAATTTTCTCATCCCTTTGAAACTTTAATTCTCTGAAAGTGAACCATGATTGATATGAAGCGTGGAATGAGTTCTATAAGTATGTGTAATTTGATTTACCTTTCCAAAACACTTTCTAATGTTTTTAAGCCTCTTTCAGTTTCTTACACTGATACTCTTCGTTCCTTTATATTTGCAGGTGACTGGAAACACTTGAGGTGGCTCTTCCTTTTGTTCTGTGATTTTATGATGGCTTCACTTTTTACAACATTAGGATTTTTACATACAGCAGCAAGCTTCAAAAAACCTGTATAATTTACACCATGAAACTTAGCTTAACTTTGGTACCTTTTTTCTTGTAGTTTGTTGGGGTTATGAAACCTTCTTTTCTTTTGATCTTGGAGATTCGGCATGTTTATTTTGACACAGCAGCAGCTCACAAGTCCCCTTTTGTTCCTGTTATGGAGTCTAATTCCTCATTTCACCTCCTATAGCCACCTCTAATTGTATGTGCCTGAAAACATGACTGTGACCCTTCTTTTGCCATTGATGCATGACAAGTTCATCTTTCACAAGTTGGAGATCTGATCATAGTGACATCTTCAAAAATACTTTTGATTCCACCATGAAACTCAACTTTGTCTTTTCCACTTTGACTGATAGTTTTACACTATTTGTACGCAAGGCTGTAATATGTATTCATTGAGGAACAAAACTCCTACCTTACCCACTTTGTGCTGATAGAATTTTAACACTCTTGCAAAAAATGTCAGAGTTTACATTTATCTCTTGCAGACCTTGAATTCGATAAGGTAGTCTTCTTTGGAGATTTTTAGATCTTTTCTTGAATAACTGTGTCTCAACATTCCAATTCCTTTGAACCGGATTCTAACAAAGAAATACAATGTATGAAACATCAATGATGACATTAGACCTTATGAAACCCTAATTTTCCTAGTGGGAGGGCTCTTTGAGCTGGCCTTGACTAAAAATTGGCTTTGGGGGCTTCAAGTGAAATGGAGTTATGGGCGAGGGAAAAACAAATTAATGAGGTCATAGGTATGAAAAAGGATGGAGATGAGTGGCACAAGCCCATAAGGAGTCCTTTAGGAGTGGCAGGGTGACCATGGAATGGAAAAATGATAGAATAGTGAAAAAATTTCTATAAGGATAATGAAGGCAGTGAGATTTCTAAAACTCACAATATTCAGGTAAATTTGTTTTTATAAATTTATAACCAATATTTAGTCATCTATAGATAGTAAAAATTACTGATGAATAATAGTGGCTCCACTTGGGGAGGGAAGCTCATTTTCAGGAGGTGTCTAGGACCTCAAAGTTCAAATCTCTAAGTTTTGAAGACCAGTACCTTACTTGTACTTGGCAGGCCTCTCTTCCTTCATTTTCTAGTATCCTTTTGAAGCTATGATTTCAAAAATATGAAAATACATGAGTGCTTCAAGATCAGTTATACCTACCCATCATACTTTTCCTAACATTTTTTCTTCTTTTGGGTGAACTTGGACTGGAAAACCCTTGACATTCTTTTCTTTTGAAAGCATAAAAACTATCTACTTGTACCCTTATTGCTTCCAAGAGTTCAGATTAGGCTAATGAACTCTTTTATTCTCTACCTAGTCTACTCATCTGCTAAGGTTAAGCTGCATGACAGACTTTATTCTCTAACCTACTGACATGAAATTCAAAATATGGCCAAACCATGATTAAGAAATCTAAGTTTTCATGGGCTGTGGCAATTGGACAAGCTGCACACAGACCTTATTTTTTCAAAAGTGAAAACTAGAAACTTGAGCACTGTTATTCAGAGTTTTTTACCTATCCCTCTCTTTCTCCTTTGGTTCATATTTGAGCATTGAAACCAAGTATCTTTTCCTAATCTAATCTACTGACAAGTCAAGCTTAAATGGTTTGACAAGTCTTCTTTTACTAACTTATCAGAATAAATTTAAAACATGTTCAACCATGATTAGGCTAGATGACTAAACAAGACTTTCTTTTCTCAAGTAGTGGCATTTAGGCTTGCACACTTTCAGAAGTATTCTTTTTTGGTATGGGACTGTACCTCTTTTTTTTTTTTCCTGCCCCCTTTTTCTTCTTTTCTTTATTTTTGTGTTTTCATTTTTCTGACAAAACAATATGAAACTAAAGCTAGAAATATTCTCATAGTGTTGAGCTTATTTGCATACCTATATCTCCTAATCTAACTTACATATGATATATATTCATTTGGTGAACTCCCTTTTCCAATATAACCAATCAAGTAGATGATTCCATGAGTGATCTTTGTTCAGCTCTTTGAGTATGCTGAAACAACAATAAGGCCATTCCCCTCTCACTTTTTTTTGAACATAAGTGCTCAAGATCTCCTTTATACTCTGCAACACACTATTCTTGACATAACATGTTCCTCTTTTAGATGCCTCTAAGAAAACAACAAAGGGATCTTGAAACAATAGTTGGCTTAGAGGATTTGAGTAATAAGCTTCATTCAGGACTACTCCTTCCTCCACCTGGCTAAGCTTGGGATTATTTTGGGAAAGAAACTCCACCTCTTCCTTATGAGCATCTGTACTATCATCCTCATCATATATTTCAATGTTTTCCTCTATAAAATCTGATATGTTTTGATTGAGTGGGTTGAATTTTGTGTGAATTCCATCATGTTGATGAGCAGGAGTACTCTTTGGCAATAAATCTTCTTGAGAAGGAAGTACAACAACTCTCCTGTGATTATCAATTTCCAAGCCTTCATCTGCAATTTTAGATTCAATGGAACTTTGTGGCTACAAATATGGAGCTGAAGAGAATTCTATGTCATAAATGATTTCCTTATCCATTTCAAAAAAAAGCTTCTCATTAACAACTTGTTCAAGAAGTTTATTATCTTTCCCAACCTCAACATCAAAACTGAAAGACTGCTAATTTCCAATCACATGAAAATTATTTCTGATGGACTGAAATGAAGTAGAACAAAGAGTCAGAGATCCTTCACTTACCTCCAAATTTTCTAGACTTTCCTCATCAAATTCATTGCTAATATGTATTGGTTGATTACTGTTTTCAAGTTGAAGAAACTGAACTCCCTGCCATAAACCAAATGTTGGTTTCTCTATAAGATTAGCTTCTGTTTGGAGAACATCATCATAATACTGATCAAACTTTGGAAAATCATTAACATAATTAATGTCACCAATCATACATATTGGATTATCATATTGTTTCTCCTTGAATTGATCTACAAATCCATTTTCTGAACTATGGTAGCTGGGATTAGCATGAGAATAAATAGAAATGTTCTGTTCATATGAAGTTTTAGAGGTTCATTGTATGTTTAGAATCTGATTTATTTCCTCTTCAGTTAAAAGAGGAGGAAATTTTCTCTTTCTTTGGATAGAACTAAAATAGTTTTCTTTCTCTTGTGAAGGCTGATTCTGAGGCTGAATGTCTTCTTGAGCCTCACCTAGAGGAGATGGTGAATCATCACTTGTGCCTTTAGAGATATCCCGTGCATCTTCCTTTGTTTCTTGATTGATTTCATCCTCAACCAACTCCTCTTGGTTGTCATGACAGTCAACCTGAGTATGAAATGCATGCATTTCTTCTAATATACTTTCAAGATGGCAATTTCCAAAATCTTCATCAATGTTTACAAGGTATTGTATGGGATCTTCAGATTGATCACAACAATTTCCAGCTAATGATAAATATGATCAATTTTCTTTATAATGTTCATAAAATACCTTGTAGAAATCCCTTAAAGAAAACAAACTACCAGGTTCTAGGCCTTCATACCATTCCCTTGCCTTACCTTCTAATGTCCCCATGAAAATTTTCATGAGGCATTCCTCATGCCATTCAACTTTTAACATCCATACATGTATATGAAATTTGATGAGATGTAACAAGGGTTCATCAAATTTTTCATATTGAAACATAGGTAGGTTTGAAACCCAATTTATCTGAAGAATTTTGTGTGGGAATATAGGGATGTTATCTCTATTCATTGGAGCATATCTCCGTTGTATCCTTGGATCCATCTTTGTCAATCAAAAAAAGGTTCACTACATATTTTCAACCAGTATCGAGTCTTCTACCAGTGGAGTATTTTAGGTCTATTGAGAGTTGTGGATTAGTTGGGTGGATGATTTCAATTTTGTTGTCCACCATTAGCAATATTGGGATTGATTACTGCAATGCTAGGGGAATCTGTGACAACTAGTGGGGTCAATAGGGCTACTGAAGACCAATGGAGTCACCAAGTGGATGATGCTTACTGTTTTGAGGATGTACTTGTTGTCCACCATCAACAAATTAATACCAATATAAGGATTTTTTTGGGTTTCTGAGGTTTTAAGGAATACTTAGGATGTCACCAACTCAGAAGTCTAACCATGATCTCCATTATGTTAGGTCCCCATAATTTGTTACATTAGCAAGACCAAATGTACAGGGCTAGCATCAAACCAGTCTTTGGAGTCCTAGGACCTAGCCTTCTTGGACTCAGAGAGGGTTCTCTCTATGTTTGTGTAAATGACGTAACTTGATAGATTTTAGGGTTTTGACTTTAAGCTAGTTATTAGGTTTAGGGTTTGCTTGTTTTTTTGGTTGGTTGGATAGGTTGTCAAAGAGAATAGGTAGATCAAGAGAGAATCAATCCATTGCGTTATGGAGTCTTTAAAGGTCTTGAGGATTTTAACAATAGGTCAAGGGTGTATCATATGGCAAGTCTAACATGGTCAAATGGTTCTAAAATCTTATGTGAGTGGAGTGAACATCAAATTGTGAACATAGGTGCAAAAGGGCAGTTAAGAATCCTTCAACAAATACCTTAACAAGAATGGCCTCTAAGACTACTAAGAATGAAGAAATATTCAAATACAAGGCATACCAATAACTTCTTTGACTAAACCCTAGCAAGTAAGCATGAATACAACAATCTAGTGAACTATAGAAGGCAAGAAACTTGTAAATCTTATAGTGATTTCACCTTCAAGCTAAGAAAATATTTAAGATAAACACATAGTAGAGATCAAAGAATATGGAACTCCTAACTTCATTAATAAAGCTATAAATACCTCCAAAGCAACCATTTAGGATAAACAAAAGGGCATGGAAAGTCATAAACCTCTTTAGTTAAACCTAATCAACAATACTTCAAAGTAAAAGACCTTAAAAATAATGTCTAAGTAATAGAAAAGAGTAGGGATAAGCATAAAAATAATTTGAAATTTCCTTCATTGAATCATATTTAAGATAAAAAATCATAAGTGGCTTTAGAGAGCAACTAAGAATTCTCTAAACTAACCTAGCAGAGGAAAACATAGAAGCTGTAGGGAACAAAAAAAGCTAAGGTGCCTCTAAACAACATTTCTTAACCTAAAACGTTTTTCCTACTGCAATAGAAAGATGGAACAAAATGATAACATAATAAAACAAGAACTAAATAAGGAACACATCACCATTAAATATGCTCATGAATCCTGCAAGTGAGCCTTCTCCATTGTCAAGCAAGTCAAGCCATCCACAAAAACCATAGCCAATTTCTCTTCAATCTCGAAGTCTATGTATTACTCTAAATAATCATCCGGCAACATGTAAAATGAGGCCTAAATGCTGTATTTAACAAGCAAGGAGGACCAAAACCCTAACTAGGGTTTCCAAAATTTCATGAATACATCATAAATGCTATTTTTGTCCATTAAGGCCATGCAAGGACCAAGGCACAAAATATCTAATACAATAAATGAAAAATAACTTCTAACACCTAACTTTGGCAAAAACTAAATTTGAGGCTCCTCAATAACTCCAAAATATCTTCTAGTGTGTTTTGTTGACTTTGCAGGCAAGGACGTAGCATTGAGGTCCAAGGGTGTTGCGCCTGCACTAGAAAAATAGGTCACCTTGCAGTTGTGTTTTGAAGGCCTTCCTAGTGTCCGAATGAGCACCATGATAGCTCATTGGAAATATTATCAACTATAATTTTCAAAAATTCCTTTATTTTTTAATTTGGTGTCAATTTTCCTGCCTAAAAACTAAATCTCCCAAGAATGCTCAGGGCACAGTGCCAGCTCTGAAAATAGGGCAGAAAGGTGGTTTTCTGGGTGTTTTTGGAACTTTTGGAGGACCAAATCTGCTCCAAATGATATGAAATCTTGTGTGCATGATTCCCTTCACCTAAGGAAACCAAAAATGTAAATTTTTCCTCCAATATATGACCCAAGAAAAAGCGCAATGCCAGTGGCATTGCGCCCTTGGCCCTCTAAAACGGTCAAAATCTCAAAATCTTAAAAATTGTACCAAAATGTGGATTTATCTTGCTGATTAGGTTTGGTATGCTTGTATGGGATAGATCAGGCAAGTTACCAATATTTTCTTTCCATTTTTCCTCCTTGGTGGCTTTCCCTCATATTCTTCATAAGCCTTATTTCCCTCACTGCTCTTTCTTCACTGTTTGATTCTTCATTGTTTTTCTTCCTTATTGGCATCTGATTCATTTCTCTCTTTGACTGAAAAATGACCTAATAACTGATTTATCATTGCTATCTTTATCACCATCATCATTTATGCTTTCATGACTACTCTCATCACTATTTTCCTTACTGTTGTGAGCTTTACTATGCTCTTCACTGACATGTGCTTTTCTGCCTTCATCTGATCCACTGATTTGTGCCTCATTACTACTTGCCTCATTTCCTTCCTCTCCATTTCTTGATTCATTATTTCCCTTTACCTCATTTTCATTTGATGTCTCATTATCATTTCCCTCATTGTCTAATTCATTGTGAGAGGGTGATGAAGGAGAGTTGTCCTGAGTTGGAGGAACATGTGTGGAGAGTTGATGAAGGAGTAGGGATAAGAGGCTGAGAAGATGAGGGTATATGTATATTAGGCATGAATGAGAGGAAAAAACCCAATGAAAACCTCAGCTGCTATGTCAAACTCTATTTTTCCAACCTTGGAATGATGACAATTTTGAGATGAAGGAGGGAATGTAATGGCAATGTTTTTGCAATGTAAGGGACTGAGTGTATGTGTGTTATGAGGAATAGGTGTAGGCACAGATTTAGGTGAATGAAAAACCTCCCATAATGTAACCCTTATATCTATAACTGATATTCTTAGCATGCAGGTGGATAAATGTTTAAACACTGATGTTTAAGCATGAAAATTAGGGTTTCCTCCTTAGGTCTTCAATTTCCCTTCATTACAAATCACCACAAATGCTTGACAAGGGCTTGATGAGCTGTACCTAGCCTTTAGCATCGCTTTGGAGGACCCCATAGCAAGAGCTTGGAAGCCTTTGAGGTGTTTCCAGTTGGTTGAGGGCTTAGAAGCCTTCTTAGACAAACGTGCAGTACCTAGGCCAAGGGCATAGTGCTGAAGGTAAGTTCCTTGGGCCTGTTAGGTAAGTTGGTTAAAGGCGCAATGCCTTGTCAGGCATGCAGCGCCACTTCCCAGGTGTGAAACGCTTGTTTAAAATACATAGGAGGAAGGATCCAAGCACGCAGCGCCCGACTCCAGGTGCCCAGCGCCCGACTCCAGGTGTGCAGCGCCATGCCAGGGGCACAACACTAGGCATAATTGTGCTAGTTTGCCTTGAAAACTCAAATTTTCTCATCCCTTTAAAACTTTTAATTCTCTGCAAGTGAACGATGATTGATATGAAGCGTTGAATGAGTTCTATAAGTATGTGGCATTTTATTTACCTTTTCAAAACACTTTATAATTTTTGTAAACCTCTTTCACTTTCTTACACTGATACTCTTCATGCCTTTATATTTGCAGGTGACTGGAAACACTTGAGGTGGCTCTTCCTTTTGTTCTTTTATTGTATGATGGCTTCAATTTTTACAAACTTAGGATGTTTACATATAGCAGCAAGCTTAAAAAATCTTGTATAATTTACACCATGAAAATTAGCTTAATTTTTGTACCTTTTTACTTGCAGTTTGCTGGGGTTATGAAACCTGCTTTTCTTTTGATCCTAGAGATTTGGCATGTTTATTTTGACATAGAAGCATCTCACAAGTCACCTTTTGTTCCTGTTATGGAGTCTAATTCCTCATTTCACCTCCTGTAGCCACCTCTAATTGTATGTTCCTAAAAAACTGACTATGACCCTTCTTTTGCCATTGATGCATGACAAGTTCATCTTTCACAAGTTGGAGATCTGATCACAGTGACATCTTCAAAAATCCTTTTGCTTCCACCATGAAACTCAACTTTGTCTTTTCCACTTTGACTAACAGTTTGACACTGTTTGTATGCATGGCTTCAAGATGTCTTCATTGAGGAACAAACCTCCTACCTTACCCACTTTCTGTTGATAGACTTTTAACACTCCTAAAAAAAATGTCAGAGTTTACATTTACCTCTTGCAGACCTTGAATTTGATAAGGTAGTCTTCTTTGGATATTTTTAGATCTTTTCTTAAATAACCATGTCTCAACATTCCAATTCCTCTGAACCAGATTCTAATAAAGAAATATAATGTTTGAAACATCAATAATGATCTTGGACCTTATGAAATCCTAATTTTCCTTGTGTGAGGGTTCTTTGAGCTGACCTTGACCAAAAACTGTCTTTGGGGGCTTCAAGTGAAAACAAAGTATTGAAAAAGTGGTTTATTGAAGATCAAAAATCCAATGTACTTGATTTATCTAAAGATCCTACAGAGATAGTTTTGAGACCATCAATGCTTGAGGAATTTGGGGATCATGGGAATGGGTTAGGCTATAGGTAACCCTAGATGGAAAATGGAGTTATGGGAGAGGGAAAAATAGAGTAATGAGGTCATAGGTAGGAAAAAGGATGGAGATGAGTGGCACAAGCCCATAAGGAGTCCTTTAGGAGTGGCAGGGTGACCATGGAATGGAAAAATGATAGAATAGTGAAAAAAATTCTATAAGGATAATGAAGCCAGTGAGATTTCTAAAACTCACAATATTCAGGTAAATTTGTTTTTAGAAATATAGAACCAATATTTAGTCATCTACAAATAGTAAAAATTACTGATGACTAATAGGATGGAGGCGTGAAAAGCCTCTCTTTACTTCATATAGCATGGGATGGAGGTATATTTTGTTAGTTGGAGATTTCCTCTTGTGGAAGGAACCATCTATCGTTATGTATCTCATGTATTGTGGAGGGTGTTGGATAGCTTGTGGTTGCCACTTGGAGCTTCATGATTGATGAGGGGTATCTAGCTACACAGTTAAATATCACTCTAGACATTCTAGAGAGGAAAATTTGGTACTGGGCATACATAACTCATTGTAGCATATGGTGAGACCTTCCTTGTGTGGATGCCATCTGGAGGGTAACAGATTTCTCTAGCATCTACTTTTGCAGTTGCTTGAGGACAAGCAACATTTTTACAGGGAGGATTGTAATATTCAAAAAAATTTACATGATATTTGGAATATTACAGTTCTTAATAAAGTTAATTAATTAAGTAAATAAAAGGGTGGAGGGACCCACAAACCTCAAAGATGAATAAAATCCACTTTTCATGTGTATATGTGGATATTATAGAGCTAGATCTAAAATCATGGAGTAGTGGAGCAGCTGTATTAATGGATATCATGTCTCATTTATGAGATAGATTATGGAGGATGAAACAGTCAAATAAGATCATGGATCTTAAATGAAAAATCATGAGGATCTTTGATAAGGTCAACTGAGATCATAGTGAATTCAAAGAAGATCACAAAGAACTTATGATAAGATAGTGGAGGAATTGATGATTTAATGCACACATGATGGAGAGGGTGATCACCCCATGTGAACATGATGGAGGACATGGATAAATAATGCAGTAAAACATGGATACTTATGTCCACATGTATAACGCAGTTTTGGAGTGGGCCTCGGCTATGGAAGGCTCATATCTATATAATGAAGGTGAAGGCACAATGAAGGCATGATTTGGATTATTCATTTCTTGATCTGTTTAGATCTAGATTTGTCTTAGGATATTTCTATGCAGGCTTCAGTTGTTTAGCAGATTTTGCAGTGTTGTTCAGCATAGGGTTTTCCCGAGTGGGAATCCCATCTCTTTCATTGAGTAAGCTCTTGAAAGAGGGTTGTTATTCATTCATTAGAGGGAATTGGTTCCATATTCAGGCGGTTGTTTCTAGCATTAAGCTAGGAAACCGGTGGAGGATTCATACTACCACTTTGTTCTTCACATCCAGCCTTTTAGGAGCACCAGATCTATATCTGAAATTTATGCCATTGGGTTTTATCTCCATGCAGTAGCAATCCCTTCAAGGATTTCACAGTCTAGTCCTATAGATCTATTGGAAGAAGGAAGTTTCCAGTATTTCAGTTGGAAATCCTGTGAGTGATTATCTTCTCACATTGTATCTATTTTTTCCATCATTCAGGAGCTTATTTGACATATCTAGCAGTAGGCTATTGAGCGTCCCTCTCTTACAGCATATTTTTTTGAAGGTGTTGTTCAGCTAGTAGCTATTTTCAGTGGAGGAGATTGGAGGGGCTAGATCTTGAGCTTTTGGCCAAAGAATCTAGAGAACCGATCAACCATTCTTGCATAGATCTGATTGTGCATCATTACAACCATCATATCATCAAATATATCTTCAGATATGCATTCCCAACAGCATATATGTGAAGCCCTGAGAGGGTGGTTTTCTTATATTGACAGATCTAAGAAACCCTTTCTAGGTTATCTTGGGAATCCATCATTGAGCCCTGATCTACATTTTCAAGATCATCGGAGCTCCCATTCTGCCTAGATATGAATTTCTATCTTTCTAGTAGTTGCAGTCCCAATAATTGCAACAAGGAAAACGTAGTTTACCTTCCATCATTTCAATAGTTATGCAGTCCCTCTTGTGGGATCATTACAGTGTCATTCCAGGCCATCCCTTTGGCTTGAGTGTCTCATATTTCGAGCATTTTTGTACTTGTTTTTTCACCTCCTATATAATAAAATGGCTCAGCTATTCCTGTGCATTCTGATGTGTATTTAGATTTATTGTTTACTTTGTTGTAGTTCTTGTATTTTGTTTCAGTATTACTACATCTCCCTTTTGGGATATTATAGTGGTATCAGAGCATGATCTTTGGCTCAGCTTGTGGACACTTCATCTTTTACATCAAAGAAGAAGCATATAGATGAGATCTACCATGAAGGAGGATTATAGTCTTGCCACTCCTCTCTTTAGATCCATGCAAGATCTCTCCAAAGAGGACAATAAAATGAAGAGAGAAAGGAAAAAGGAGGATCCAAGAAAAATATTTGATGAATAATATCCAAGCACTTCCTATCAGCAACAAAGAATACCAGAGAATCATAGATCTCCTCATATATCTACTATGCCCACTTTATTTGAAGAAGGTGAATGGTATAGCAATGAAGAAAGAATAAAACCTGAGACTAATGAGACGCTAATTCTGTATCTTGAAGAGTACAAAGAATAGTCTAAAACATTCAAAGAGAGTCTAACTCTCAATGAATTCTTTCAAATCAAAGAAGAAAGAGGCTCTTATAGCAGCAATAGAAGAAAGAGGCACAATAGATTATGTTTTCCTACATTTGATGAATCTTCCTCAAGAACTGTTAAGGCTTGGAGGAGAGAGTTAGATACATTATTTAGGCTACATCTTGTAGCTGAAGGAGAGGTTGTTCAGATTGCAACACTTCATCTTTATGGTGAAGCCAATGATTGTTGGTTTGGTCACATGGAGCATGCAAAGGTGACTAAATATTTAGATTTCTTTCACAAGTTGAGAAGGAAGTTTAATGTGAGAAAACCAGAGATGTGTAACAAAGAGACATTTACTAAGGAAACAAAGGAGGATGTCATTCTTGTCACTCTGGACAAGGGGTCACTATATTCACCATCAACTGCAGAAGTACTTACATCCGGGGAAGAGACACTTGCAACTTTGCAAGATAGTCTTGAGCTCTTGACACATAGAGTCCCATGCATGAATCAGGAGATGCATGAGGAAGAGTAGGAAGATTCCAGCGCTGGTACACTTGGAGAAGAGCAGCCATCACTCTTACTAGTAGTTGGAGACACCATTGTCCCAATTGGAGGAACTATTTTGTTCTTGCAAGAGGTTCCCACACATCAATTTATCTAAGGTATGCATACATATTCATCACATGTTGTTTTAGTAGATCTTATTGAAACTTATGGGGACATGCCATCAGGGCCAATGCATAACCAAGGGTTAGAAAAAGATGCTAATTTGAAGCAACAACATATCACAACACAAAGAACCCTTGATCTAATCAAGGAGGAGATGAAAAGATATCCCAGTTTGTCATTGATGAACTACATTCAACCCTTTGAGTTGAAGTGTAGAGTTTCAGAAAATGGGATGAGCATGATCCTATGTATAATGACTGGTTATGAGATCAGTATTGTGCCTTGCTTTGAGATAACACATGTATCACCATGCAGATCTACAGCATTATCACTTAGTAGCAGTGATAAATAAGGAGCCCCATTATTCTTGGAGCATTCTAAAGGTAGCTTCACTCATGAAGAAATGGAGGCTAATATTGTAGATGGTAGATATATGAGATGAGGAATATTTTCTCCTTTCTTGATGACACTTTCTCAATGAGCATCTCACAGCTCAAAGAGAGACTTCTACCTACATCAGATCTAGAACCTCATTGGTTTTGGAAGGCCATTGATGAGAAGAGGGTATCATTAAGAGATCTCATTGGAGGTGCACTTCAACATTTCATGGGGTGCACAACTCTTCAACAGTTTGGGGAGGATGCCATGTTTATGAAGTACATCATTCATCATCCACATTGGGATGAGTGGGTGAGGATGATAAGGAAGGAGTTGCATAACCACTTGCAAATATATGCCATGGGCTAGCAAGAAGCTTGGTTACGCTAGTTGCTCTTGGGTGAGTTTGGTTACCACCCAAAGGCTCCTAATTATTTTATCCATGCCTTGAAAAACACTAATGAAATGAAGAAGGAGGCATGTTTGCGCTGGCTGCTCTTGGGTGTATGGTTACCACCCAATATCTCATGTTTTTCTAATTCATGCCTTGTGTATCAATGATAGAATGTAGAAAAAGTAGGCATGTTCATTTTGGTTGAGAGATTTTGGCCATTACATGACATCTCCCATGTTTATGTGTTTTATATTGTTTGTAATATGGCATAATACTCTCGTGATATTTGATAATGGAGTTTGTTTGTATTGGGCTGATACGACATTCCACATGTCCTTCAGTATGTTTTTGTTTCTCCATGATTCACATGATGATGTGGAGAGGTAGTAAGAGATCTTGATGTTGTGGATTTTATTGGGGGAATTTGGTCCTACATACTCCCCTAATTTTCATGATAGTGTTGGAGGGTGGTAGAAAGAGTCACTCCTCCGATGGCTCTTACTTGGAGAGTATGGACACCATACTTGGTATCTTGATGGTGTGGTGTGGCATTAGGGAGCATTGTTGCATTGGCTACTATTGGGAGAATATGGTTTGACATCTTTGTCTACCCATATATCTCTACTTCTTCTTTTTTGCAATGTTGGGAAGATGATTAGATTCAACAAGGCCAACAGGGCTAAGGATGGAGGCATGAAAAGCCTCTCTTTACTTCACATAGCATGGGATGGAGGTATACTTTGTGAGTTGGAGCTTTCCTCTTATGGAAGGAACCATCTATCTTTATGTATCTCATGTATTGTGGAGGGTGTTGGACAGCTTGTGTTTATCACTTGGAGCTTCATGATTGGTTAGGGGTATCTAGCTACACAGTTAGAGATCACTCTAGAAACTCTAGAGAGGCAAATTTTGTGCTAGGCATACATAACTCATTGCAACAGATGGGGAGACCTTCCTTCTATGGATGTCATCTAGAGGGGAACAAATTTCTCTAGCATCTAATTTTGCAGTTGCTTGAGGACAAGAAACATTTTTCCAGGGAGGACTGTAATATTCCCAAATTTTCCCATGATATTTGGAATATTAGAGTTCTTAATAAAGTTAATTAATTAAGTAAATAAAAGGGTGGAGGGACCCACAAACCTTAAAGACGTATAAAATCCACTTTTCATGTGTTTATGTGGATATTCTAGAGCTAGATCTAAAATCATGGAGTAGTGGACCAGCTCCATTAATGGAGATCATGTCTCGTTTATGAGATAGATTATGGAGGATGAAACAGTGAAATAAGATCATGGATCTTAAATGAAAAATCATGAGGATATTTGATAAGGTCAAATGAGATCATAGTGCATTCAAAGAAGATCACAGAGCACTTATGATAAGATAGTGGAGGAATTGATGCATTTAATGCACACATGATGGAGAGGGTGATCACCCCATGTGAACATGATGGAGGACATGGATAAATAGTGAAGTCAACCATGGATACTTATGTCCACATGCACAACGCAGTTTTGAAGTGGGCCTAGGCTATGGAAGGCTCATATCTATATAATGAAGGTGAAGGCACAATGGAAGGCATGATTTGGATTATTCATTTCTTGATCGATTTAGATCTAGATTTGTCTTAGAACATTTCTATGTAGGCTAGGGTTGTTTAGTAGAGTTTGTAGTGATCTTCAAGACAGGGTGTTCTCGAGCGGGAATCCCACCTCTTTCATTGAGTAAGCTCTTGAAAGAGGGTTGTTATTCATTTCTTATTAGGCATTGGCGCCATCTTCAGGACGGTTTTTCTAGCATTCATCTAGGAAATCGTTGAAGAATTCATCCTACCAATTTTTTCTTCACATCCAGACTTTCAGGAGCACCAGATCTATATTCGGCATTCATGCCATTGGGCTTTACCTCCATGCAACAACAGTCCCTTCAAGGATTTCATAGTCCAATCCTGTAGATCTATTGGAGGAAGGAAGTTTCCAGTATTTCAACTGGAAATCATGTGAGGGATTATCTTCATACATTGGATCTATTGCTTCCATCATTGAGGAGCTGATTTGACATATCTAGTAGCAGGCTCTTCAGCCTCCCACTTTGAAAACACAGTTTTCTAAAGTTTTTGTTCATCCAGCAAATATTTTCAGTGGAGGATATTGGAGGAGCTAGATCTTGAGCTTTTAGCCCAACGATCTAGAGAAGGGATCAACCCTTCTTGCATAGATATGAGTGTGCATCATTACAGCTATCATATCTTCAAATCTACATTCCCAGCAGCATATATGTGAAACCCTAAGAGGGTGGTTTTCTTAGATTGACGGATCTGAGAAACCCTTTCTGGGTTATCTTGGGAATCCATCATTGAGCCCTGATATACATTTTTAGCATCATCAGAGCTCCCATTCTTCCTAGATCTAAATTTCTATATTTATGGCAGTTCAAGTCCCAATAGTAGCAATATGGAAAATGCAGTTTACCTTCCATTAGTTCAGCAGTTACACAGTCCCTCTTGTGGGATCATTGCAGGGTCATTCCAGGCCATCCCTTTGGCTTGAGTATCTCCTATTTTGAGCACTGTTGTACTTGTTTTTTCACCTCTTATCTAATAAAATGGCTCAGCTATTTCCATGCATTCTAATGTGTATGTATATTTATTGTTTAATTTGTTGCAGTTCTTATATTTTATTTCATTATTACTGCATTCTCGCTTTTGGGATATTACAATCCTTCTGCTACGATCCCAAAGGCTGCAAGCTTCATTTCATCACTGGAATTGGACCCTAGATCAATTGATTTACCTCATTCAAATCCTGCAGTTGTGACCTTTTCATCTTCCTCGAATTCAGAATCTTGGTTTTGTTGTATGGTGGTGGCAGTATTATGCTTCCCCTTTTTGTCATTTCTCTCAGGTCTCAACTCAGGGTGCAGCTTCTAGCAATTTTCTTCGTGATGTCCCTCTTTTTCACAATTTGTGCAAGAGAGAATTTATCCCCTTATTTTGGCTGCGTACGTCCTTTTTGGGCGGTCACTTTATTCATGTGTCCCCCTGCTTTCTATGTACATGACCTTAACACTGGCCTCATCTATGGTAGGAGGCTCAAAAAACAATAATGAATGTCTTATGTAACTATGTAATGACCCAATGTACTTAGTTACAACTTTAGGTGAATCTAATGAAATGCCCAAACTTAGTACTTGTTTTCTAAATTCCTCGGTAAGGCTTTGCACATTTTTTCCTTTTCCTTGCCTTAGGTACTGCCACTCCATTAAGACTTTTTTCTTATATCCCAAGGGATATAATTGATCTTTAAGTGCAGCAATGAAATTTTACCACGAGGAAAGGAGGTTACCCAAATTACTGCTTCCTTGAAGTTTTCTCTCCCACCAGATGAGAGTGGTTCCATTCAGTCAAAGAGAAGCCAACTGTATCTTTTCCTTGTCCTCCACAATCTGCTAAATCCTGCATTAGACTTCAAGCTGCCTAATATAGTTGTTAAGTTTCTCTGCATTACTTTCACCATTATACATGGGTAGATCAACTTTGACATCTAACTTAAAGAAAGGTTTATTAGATGCATTCCCTTAATTCCTATGATGATGGTGAGAAGAGGAGGAATAACTTTCACTTGTTGGTGGAGAAGGAGGTGGATCTCCTCCATTATATCTATGCCCTGAATCTTGTCCTTCTACAACACTCTCCCCTTCTTTCTCTAGTTTCTCAAGTCTAGAGAAAAACTTCTCGACCCGATCTGCCATGGTGTAGAAGGCCTTGTGGAAGTTGAACTCTTCCTCATTTCGAACATTGTCATCCATGTTCCTTCTCTAATGTGCATGTACCACTGCGGGATCAAAAGACCTTAGTGTCCCTTCACCCCTTCATAGCTTGTCTCTAGTTATAATACAAACATGTAATTCACATCTACAAACACTTGCTCTGATACCACTTGACCTAAAATATTTTGCTTGAGATGTGCTAAATAATTACATGTAAAAATTGCAGCTTAAGTATGAAACTTTAAAAGCATAAACATAAGAAGAGAGAAGAAATTAACATCACGCAAGAAGACACATAATTGACATTGGAGTTCGTCCAAGAGGGACTACGTCTCTGATCCTTGCTTAAATAGTGCGGAGGCCCTCTTTCATTAAGTGGAAAAAAATGAAAGTACAAGTATAAAAATCAAAATTACACCCTTATACCTCCATAGCTAAAAGTGCCAGAAAATTGAAGACCTCTCATGAAGAAATGGACAGCACCATTAGATTCGTGGCGTCGAGAGGTGCAAAATCCATATAAAATTTTCTTGAATCTGACAAAGAGAAAATATGGACCCTCTGGAAAATGGCTCAGATCATGGCTCTACCCCCATCCTGCACAGTGCTCATGGTTCCACCCTGTCTCAATTTCTGTGCCCGCTCCTGGCTGCCTTGGGTGTACTTATGAATGAAGGTTTTTATATAAAAATTTTGGCAAACTTCCCAAACGAAGTTGTTGGGTGAATTGGTTTGGATCCTCATTTGGAGGGAGGGGGTGGGGTGGCCACACCAGACCCCCTCATTTTTTAAGTCGGATTTTTTTTTTTGATACCGGTGCTTAAATTATTTTGAATCCCATCAAATATTTTAAAAAATGGTGGTTGGGGGACCAAGCCCGCATTGGGCTGTCAACCCCCATATTTCTGTCGGCTCTGTTGTACATAGATGTCGTGTGGGTTGGGGCCGTGGGGTGTACCATTGGCCCCACCCATTTATGGTGGTCATTACCATAGTTTTGGGGCTGACGGGGTCATGGTAGACAACCCCCTTTTTTTATATATATTGGTTCCATGTATGTGGGCGAGGGGTTGGGCAGGGTCATGGCCACCGACCCCTAATTTAAAATTATTTGTTAAGTTCAATGGATGGGAGGGTGAGAGTCACGTCCCACCCTCCAAAATTATATATATATATATATATATATATATATATATATATATATATATATATATATATAATTTTTAAAACAAACTGACCATTTAAAAAAATCCATAAATTGACCGAAGGAGTCAATTTAGCCATCCCACAATTTCGTTTGAAATTTGGTTGTTGATTTTCAGTAAATTTGTTGCCTCCTCAAGCTGCCACATCACCAAGTCAACCCTCAAACTTTGACTACTCTTAATGCCTTCATACGAACTCAGAATTGAGTGTCGTTTGCACTATTGGAATCAGAAATATGAGATCTTCAACTTGACACTAATTTTTCCATATTATAGACACTTTGATTTTTGAGCCTTTGTAATTAAGCCACTTATTCTTGGACCTGTTTGATCCACCTGGATCACCCTAAGAGAAAATTGAATTTAAAAGGGCCCATGTCAACCATAACATCAATACATGCAATCCCCCCCACCAAGGTAATAGGAAACTAAAGAAGGATCCCTAAGGGTTTACTGGTTCTTCTGTTAAAATATAACTGACTTGGAGTGGTAGAAATAAGTTGTGGGGAGCCCAAAAATTTTCAAACAGTGGAGGACAGAATACTAATAGAATCTCCCTCATCTATAATAGTGTGATGAATTTTCTTATCATAAGCCCTTACCATGATCTTAAAAGGCATGTAATAAGGGAGACAAGGTTTTGTCAATCAACTCCAATAAAAGGACATGGCATGTGTTTGTGGAGGGGTTTTCATAGGAACGGGTGTTGGGTAAAATTAATTGCTTAATAAATAAAAAAATAGTAACCTAGACATTAATTATCAACCAAGGAACATCTTTTTGTTTCAAGGCAATCAACAAAATATATGCAAACAAATACCAACAACTAACACTAGTTCTATATGATTATGTTCTACACTATCAAGTTCATTCGAAAAGGAATAAAATGTAAGACTTGAAAAACAATACTAAATATAAAAAAAAAGTAAATGATAGGAAAATAATTATGCTAATTACACGACTTAAATAAATAATGAATTAAATAACACATTATTGAATTAGATATTTAACTTATTGCACCCAACATAGTTCAAATGCTAATCTAAAACAATAAATTAAATGAAATCTAGAAATTGCAGGAAACAAAAAATATGGAAAATGCAACAAACGAAAAATTACTTGATGAAAAATGAAATTTACTTTAAGGAACAATAATTGAAATTCAAATAAACAAGCATGCAACTAAACTGCTTTAGATGTTCAAGGCATCACCTCGTCCAAGGTAATGGGCCCAACTGCCCAAGACTCAATTCTACCTTGAGAAACAATTTAGATCGGATTACAAGTAACATATGTAGAACTCAATGGATATATTCCTTCATTAAAATATATGAGAGAAATAATTAAATCAGAATGAAGCTCTTAGCTTTGTCTCAATTTCAACAATTATTCATCTCTTATCTAGCAATTGTTCATTTCAATTTAGTAGTTGTTCATATTCCCCTCTTTGATCTTTGTTTTCATTTAAATATGCAGAGAGGAAAGGGAAATTACAACTAAATTGATTGAAAAATGATTTACCATTAAAATTGTATATTAGGCTGCAACAAATTTATCAGAAATATCATATCTGAAATATCTTTCCATTATGATTCAGCTAGAACAAGTCGAATCTAGTATTGCAATTGGAAGAATTTGGAAAATGGCCACAATAGAAAATATGAGAAAATCATCTTTGGAGAACCTTATTTTTCTCTCAATCCAGACCAAATTTTGAAAAAATTCTCCTTGGAAAATTGAATTGGCTCGTTATTCACAAAACCCATGTCTCGGATTTTCAGGAGTCATCTTCATTTGTTCTAAATCGACAATGAAAAGCTGTCACTTGTTATCCCAGCGAACTTCTGAGTTGGAATATATGATTATGAGTTGTAGATCAAATGTCCAATCTGGAAGAGATCTTGGAGGCTAAAAGTGTGAGTGATGTAATAATAGATTAATAAATGATATTTGACAAAATCATGCATAATAATTATCAATTTATTAAAAATAAAGGAGAATAAGTATTACTTATTAATAAAAGCATAAATATTTATAAAACGGAATTAAATGTTAAACTATGATAAATAACATGATAAATAATGGTAGAAATGGATGAAACATACACTAAAAAATGGTAATAAAAATGACAATTTAGTGTCCCAACAATGGGAGAAATGCCCCCTTATCTGGTAGAATCAAATGAAACAATAAGAACTTGAGTGGTGTGATCCTCCCTCTATACGGGAAAATTATGATTGACTAAAGCTGGAATTGGGTCAACCATTTTATTAGCCAATGGTTGGTCAGGAAAAGGCTCATGGGATTAAAGTTCATGGATATTGGGATTGATTTGATTTGGATTTTGATCAATCACTTCATTAACTAGTGGAGGATTGGGAGAATTTTTCTGATAACTCACAGAAAATCGAGGCTGAGAATATATAAGTTTTTCCAAAACTTTTGATTCTTCATCCATATAAGGAAAAAGGTGAATAGGATGATTCCCTTCACATAACCTAAAAGGAAACTTGACTTTACCCTTTTTCTTGTGAACCTTATCATCACCAGTTGAAGGTTTATCGTCAACATGATCTTGAGAGGCTGATGAGAAAGGTTAATGTGAGCCTATATACCACACTTCTAATATCTTGGGAATACCAGGAAAATATCTAAGAAGGTGGACACCCTTACATAAATTTTAGGGGAATTGAACTTGTGGGACTGATTGAAAGGTTTTTTCATACTATTTTCGTGTGTAGCAATAGTTGATTGGTTTCTCCTCTACTTATTCTTCTTCTTCTTAATCTTCCTTTTATTCTTCTTCTTAGCTTCCTGGTTACTAGAATCAAGACCTTCACCAGGTGAGGAGAAAGAAAGGGATGAAGAAACAACATAAAAATAAGGAAAAGGGTCAATGTTATAATCAACTTGTTGTTGATGTTGTTTAGGCAGAGGATAAATTGGTTGATGAGTAGTTTGGACATTCAGAACCATAGGTATCTAAAAAAACCAAACTGGCAAACCAATGGTAAATCTGGGAAGGGGCAACATTTCCATATAAGGAGCACCAATATTTCCAAAAGGAGGACAAGAACCAAGATTCCCATAAGAGGGGTTTCCTTGACTGGTGAACTCAAGAATTGTTTCCATTAATCTCAATCTAAGATCCACTAAGGATTTTTTCCATGAAGAGGATGTTATTCTGTGGTCAATTAATTTATTTTAGAAATTAAAGACACAAAATCAAGCAAAGGTTTAGCCAGGAATATAAGGATTACCAAACAACTTTAAATTGTAATATACAACCTTGGAGAACCCAGTATTTAAGTATGCATATGCAGTCTCCATGAATTTTGTGTTTGGTGTATCACTGTGTACAAGGTGGCTGACTCGGTTACCTATGGTGGAATTTCAAATTATACTCAACAGTACATAGAAATGTAGTTCGCAGTAGTGTTTTCTAATGTGTAACCATTCGATGAGAGTGTTCCCATATACTTATAATTCATGGAGAACCATCCAATATAGCCAAAGTTACGTGGAGAACGATCTGATACACTTACATACGTGGAACTTGATATCACCCCTGGGATACAATGCTGGAAAACAACGAGCGATCCTACATTTAATGTTGCTAGAACATGTCTCTAGCATAGACCTCTAAAATTTTGTTTTAATGTTACAAATTCTCCTTAGGTTGATTCAGTAAATTTTAATGTTTATCTTTAGTGAAGTTTCAGTTTTAGGGCTCATCCTGAGTTTCACCTGAATTCCCTAAAATGCAAGCTAGCATGAAGAAATGAAAACTCTCACTTTCAATGAAAATACATATAATTGAGGGAAGGGACAAAGAGTATGTAGCATACAAAATATAACAAACAATATGCTAAGTGCAATTGCATTTTAAGGAAATTGTTCCAATGTCAATGCACACACAAAACCCTATATGCCTATGCAAAGAGACTTTTCTTTTCAATTTCACTTAATTTTCAAATATGATGAAAAATAAGGTGCATGTCTAACTGTTACACGCCATTTTTCATTAGGGGAATTTTGAGGTCTAAAATGGGTCTGCTAAGGAAATTATAAAATAATAGTGGAAATAATAAAATAAGATTTTATTACATCATCAAATTTTAGAGGGAAAAAGGAAAAAACTATTTTTTCAACTCGTATTTTGAACTTTTCTCCCTAAGGGTTTACTCAAATTTTGAGTGGGGATACTTGTTGGATGCAAAATTTAATTCCTCATCCAAGGAGTACCCATGTTTCATACTTTTGATGGACTTTTCTACACGAAAAATGAGAAATACATAAAAAACGTGATTGCAATCACGTTTTTTTATGTATTTCTCATTTTTCGTGTTGTAGGGTCCATCAAAAGTATGCAACATGCATACTCCTTTGATGAAGAATTAAATTTTACATCCAACGAGTATTTCTGCTCGAAATTTGAGGAAACCATTAGGGAGAAAGGTTCAAAATACAAGTTGAAAAAGTTGTTTTATTATTTTATTAATTTTTAATCTTTTTACTTTTTTACTCAAAAAATGGTGAATCATCCCCCATGGTTGACATCATAATCTTGAATCCTATTGGTTCTTATAAAGTTTATTTTAGTTGCACATTTTTCCTAGGAGGCCCATTTTGGACCTCAAAATTTCCCTAATGTCACCATGACATTTGACTGTTCATATGGGTCTATCACCATCCATATCATGTTCCCTTAGATGGAAAAAACACTCATGTTCCTGAATCAAGTCTTGGAAATTGGAGAAAAGCTCTATAAAACCCTTAAAAGTCTACCTGCGTGGTTTTTCTAGCCTTTCCCTATGCATGCACTGATGTTCCATCCATCAACTATAGCGACTATTGCACTTTTTGCCACTAAAACTTGCACACCCCCATGAAAAGCGAGTAAAAGAAAAAAGTAACTTCTACAAGCCTAGTTGGTCAAATATTCTCCTAATTGGAAGCCTCTAGAGTCACGACCAGTTCGAGCTTTATCCCTTGGTCCATGGAACTCAAATCCCTTCATGAGAGGAATCCATCCCCCTCTTCACAGAACTAAAACTACCTCCATTTCCCTATAAATTGAGGTCAAGTTTCAAGTTGAAGGGTTGACACTTGTAGATACTAATGTGATTAGAGACTAATCTATATAGTTTTTAAATTGGAGAGAGATCATAGAGTGCAAATTTTCTACACTAGTGAGTTGTTTTTGGCACATGGAAGATCACATCTTTGTGTCCATAACTTCATGCTGGTATTCTAGAGAGGAAGGCTTATCAGACTTAAGGATAACGATTGCTTAGGACCCCGGGAGAAATCTGTACAACACCAAGGCATCAGGCTATAACATTACTCTTTCTATTTAAGATAATACATATGGATCTATTTTTCTCATTGCTTTGTTTCTATTCTTATGGGAATAATGTCAATACTTAGACTCCTTAATAAATAAGTTGGATTAATATTTTTTATCATCATATATTGCAAATGCTTTGATTATTTTTCTTGTCTTTGATTTCATGTTCTACTCATCGGAGAACTACTTTGGAGCGACGGGACAAAGGGTTACATCAGACGTTTGGATTTCAATGTAGGAGCATGTCCTCTCTACTTTACTATTATAATAATCTTGAAATGAAATTAATCTAGAGAAAGAGGTATTCAAATGGATCTTTGTTTCTAGTTACTCTCTGGAGTACTAGGGAGATCACTCATGTCTACAAGAGGGATTAATCCACGTAACAAATTGGCGACCATACTAGGGATCTAGAGCTTAGTTTTCTTTGTTTGTATTTAGTTTGAAATTTTAGTTTTTTGATCTTGAATTCTCTAAGTGTGGTTGGGTAGATAAATTTTAAGAATCCCTAAAAAATAAATCTTGTTCTTTATTTTTTCCAAGTTTTTCCTTGTCTGCGCAGTTTTCTGTAGAAAACAGAGCAACAACCTGCGCAAATTTTAGTTTGATCTAGTGCGCATGCACACTGTGCTCAAATGTAAGCTACACACCCCCTGGAAAATTTTGAAAAAGTTAAATTTCTCTTTTTTTAGAGCTAGATAACCTTATTCTTCAAGTTTTCCCTGATCTATCTTAGTTGTCAGATGTTGTGTGAGAACTTCTTTTCAGCAAATTTTGAGTTTTGTGTCATTTATCATCCTGTTTGAATTTTACAAGTTAAGGTTTGCCCTGGTTTATTTTTGTTCTGTGTGGAAGATACCTTAATTTTCCTCATCTTACTAGTTTCATGATTTTGTCTTCTTAAGACATCAGGATTGTTGCAAACCTTACTTTTATGAATATTTGTTCCTTATTCATTTGCAAACCCGGAAGAAATTCTAGCTCACTGAAGCCTTATTCAACACTAAAGCACTCTTGGATGATTTCATTTCTACTGAGATAAGTGGAAACTTTCTTAGTCTGATCACAACTAAGAGAAATCATCCAAAAACATTCTATATAGACTTCAAAATTAGAATTTTGTTTTTTATTTTGAAATTTATGCTTTTTAGAGTTTTTTAGGAATTTTTTTCTTTTGGGAATTGATTTTTGTTAAATTGTAGTTTTTGATTTGATTGTTCAAGAAATTTCATTTAAAAGAGAAATTGATCATTCTTGCAAATTTAGTTCTTTATTGAAATTGTCTTCTTTTCAAAAAGGATTCTCTTTATGGATGAAAAAGTTTGTGCTTTGAAAATTTATAAATCTCTCAACTTTCTCCTAAATAGGATTCATTGAAAAGAAATAGTTTCATTTCTCATATAGATGCATTTAGAGTATTTTGTGTTAGGTCACAACATCATCAAAGTTTCAACTCGATACCCTTTGTGTTAAATAACAGCCAAATTAATGCAGCACCTAATAAAATAAATCTAGACATTTTACATTTTCTAGGGCCCATTCCACCAATGTAGTTTAGGCTAGTCTTTTGGAATAGTTTGTAATAAAAATTCCAAAGGAGCTTAAATAAAAAAGTAGAATATTGTGGTAGGAAAATCCAATTGTTTCATTTGTACTCTGGGAATCTCTTCTTAAAAGAGTCAAGCACAAGATCATGTTGGACCCAGTGAGGTAATTGTACCTATCGCATTGGCAAAGATAGAAGATGTGCACGTAATACAAATGGTAAACCTCGGATTAACCATTGTTAAGGAGCCTTGGGTCACTTATTTGAAAACCTCGGATTTACCATGTCGAGGAGCCTTTAAGGGGATTGAGCTTGCTACTCCCCCCTTAGATTTATATCGGATAGTAGATTGTTCCCCTAGGTGCATTTGTCTCCGTTGGTGACCTTAGTGGCCATAATATTTAGGATTTTTCCCAAGGTGACGGTGGAGGGAAGGTACCATTGTACATGGATCAAAATTCAGTAAGAATCACTTGGACATTCTGGACAATACTCTTCACTTCGATATGGAATAAGTGGAGGGACTTGCACTGGACTATTTCATTAAGCAGGTTGTCAAGGTAACTATTCCAACTACCAATTTTTCCACATTTAACTTCTACGACATTGGATTTCATCACCAACTAGTGTTTTTTGTGTGGAAACACAATGTTTGTGTGTGGTTTGTCTCTTAGATTTTGTAGGCGTGTGTTTAAATTTCTTGTTTTCTTAGCGGCCTTATGTCTATTTTGTTGAAGCATTTTTTTGATTTCGTGTGTTAAACATTAACTGTGGCTGAATTACCAAGTCACTCTCATAGAATGCAGGGGAAACCCCCTTACTATACACCAAGTCAATTAGAAAATCTTAAATCTGAAAAAGGTCAACAATCAGGAACTAGATCTACTAAACAAGAGGAAACATTTGTAATAATACATCCCTATTACGAAGTAAATCAACCTCAGACAGTAGGAAGAAATCAAGAACAACCAGAAATTTCAGAATTAATGACAGTTGAGTTTGAAACCAGTGAATTATTAGATACTAAAATTATTGAACCTGAAATATCTGAGCCTGAATCTGAATCTACTTCATCTGAATCAACTTTGAAGTTCATAGCCTGAACCCCTGGTCCTCCTCCTTCACCTTGAGTGAAGCTTCACATTACTGAGAACCTTCCTCCTGGCCTGATTACTATCGAAGAGATTACTGACACAAAATAAGAGATCAAAATTCCTTCGCATCAAGAATCTTTAGATCTAAGGTATAGTGAACTGATTTATCCTTATATTCCTTTTAAACTGGATCCTTGGTATCAAAAATTCACGGGTTTTCTACATAGTGCTAGTCTCAATTATTCACCATGCCACATACCTTTTTACTCCATACCAGAGGTAGTTACATGTCTTCATCAAGCATGTCATGTGAATCATTCATGTTTTCTTCATTGCCAGAAACATTTTTGTATGGTGGTGCATCAGTTCCTGTTGGATACCAATTTCTCTTTGGTACTTTCTCAGGAGCATCTCCCTCTTCTGAAAAAATTACACAATCAAATGGTCTTAATGAATACGATACCAAAAATTTGACAATGGAACAAGTCTATATGATGTCTATAAATATTCCTTCATCTGACCCTCAAGGTAGCAATTTACCGCCTAGGGGGCAATACACTCCTCAAGGACAACATGTTCAAGGGCAGTACCTTATACCAGGGCCACATCCTTTTCAAGGACCACTGCCTCTTCAAAGGAATTAGTTCTATCAACAACAACCATCCTTTCAAGGAGGCCAACCCTTTACTAGAAATTATCCAGCAAATTATCAAACTTACGTTTCAATACCTCAAACTGGTTATGGTCAACCTTATGCACTGCAACCTTTAATGGGAGCTCCTTATCCTGGTGTTAATACAGTGTGGAACCCGGCATTGAACCAACATCCTACTATTCAAGTTATACCCAGCGTGGAACCTGGTCGTCCAACTGGTCAATCTAGTTATACCCAAGTCTAGCAACCTACCCAGCCTACACTTCAAATTGTACCTAAGGTATCTGTACCTAGTAGTCAACAAGCTAGTCCAAGTACCCCAAGGAATCCTGTCCAATATTCTCTGCAAACATCTATTCAACAACCAAGTAAAACCATCCCTGGAGTTTCCCAGGTCTCTGTCTTTACAACCCTTCAAACAATGACATCAACATAGGTAATTCCCCAAATCACTGCTCATCAAACTGGACCTCTAGTTCAGTCTATTGTTCAAACCTCTCTAGGACAACCTAGTGCAGCTACAATTCCAACAAGCCAAACTTTTGTAGGTAAATTTGTGAATCAATAATTTCAAGGACAATTTCAATATGGACCAATAAGACAAAATCGACTCTACCAAGGTCAAACATACCCTAGTTATACATATCAAATACTATCTCAACCTCAGTTTGGTATGGCTAACCCTGGCTACCCTAGAGGTATTCCAATCCCATCTACACAGAATATTCCAGGTTATCTTAGATATCCTCCTCAGGGTACTGGTATTTTTCCTCAAGGTTATCATTTTTCTCAACAAGACCCTAACCGTCAATTACCATTTATTGCAACTTTAGAATTTCCAGATTTGTCATGCCTCACGAATGATATAATTTATTATCTTTCGTTTTAGCCAGCAATGCCAAATAATTTTCCTAATGATATACCTAAGTTTGAAGGAAAATCAAGAGAAGACCCCTCAAATAATGGGATCACTTATCATCTTTGGTGCACATCCAAATCTTTAATCGATGATTCCATTTGATTGAGATGTTTTCAAAGAAAATTGATAGGCTTACCTGCAATGTGGTATATTGAATTTCCACGTGGCTCTTTCAACAAGTTCAACGCATTAACAAAAACTTTACTAACTCACTTTCAGTTGCTAGTGCATTATGACAATGGCACGAAACTCTTAACTTCATTAAAACAGAGCATTTCTACATACATTTCAGATCACATACATGAATGGAGACGTAGATGATGTAATGTTCCAAAATTTCATGGAACATTAAAAACTTTTGTTTTTGCTTTAGGATAAGAATAAATGGGCAAGAAACCCATTGATAATAAAAATCTGAATAAGGAACCCTTATAATGTGAAAAGGGGTTAATAAAGAACTAGATTTCACACCCCATGTGTGAAAAGAGACAAATTTCAGGTGGATAATTCTAGAAGAGGCCAAGTTAACTATGTAGATAGAGAAGATAAGATTCACTTGGTGGGCCAGTGCAGTTTGCATGAAAAGGAGATCATTCTAGAGAGGAAACCCTAAGGTGTGGGTCCCATGGCAAAGCACCTTTCACTTGTTTAAAAGGAGAACGAAGTAGCCATTCTCATTCATGCTTTTTAGTATCATTTTGCTTGTCTTCTTAGACAAGAGCATTCTCTAGCTATTTAGCTGAGATGTAGTGCTGCTAGCACTGGGTGTTCCCAGGTAGGAATCCCATCTCTTCCATAGAGTAGCTCTTCGAAGAGCTTGTTCTTCATTTTCCCCATATTCTGGCTCGAGGCCAAAGCATTCCATTCAGCTCCAGTGCAGTCTCCATTGGTGGTTGAGTTGTGTTGTTGGGTGTTGCAGGGGAGGGTTTCTCAACACCACTTCTGGCATTGTATTTTAGAGGAGGGAGTTGTTGAGCCCCAAATATGTCCTTTTATTTCACCAAATTTCACTTCATTTCCTTTGTCCCTTATCAATTACAGGATTAAATGATCAATAGGATTAATTAAAGTCACTTTAGGAATGTATACAATGACTCACTTGCTATATTTTCATGGTTTTGTTGTTGTAGTAATTTTTGACTAGACTCAGCTACAGAATGCAGCCATTTTGTAGCTAGTCGCCTATTCCGCAGCTATCTTCATGTTATCACAGGTTACAGGTGTCACTTCAAGGAAAAATGCATATGGTTGAATTCCACAACACTCCCCCATAATTTCTTTCTCTCTATGAAGTCTGAGCAAGAATCTACAAGTGGTTATGCACGTGGAAGAGAAGAAAACTAAGAGTAGAATTCTACCGGGACAAGAACTCTACAGATGTCTTCAGCAAAAGAATGAGGCCTCCACAAGAGTTCTAGTTTTATTTTAATTGAAAAAGACACTTATCCCTATTTCTTCTCAAGGGTAGTTATGTATTTCTCATATAAGAGTGACTCAGGAGACTGAGAGACAGTTAGCTAGATTGATGTTTTGTTGTTAGATCTCAAAAGTCCGTAATACTCTGTTTCTGAAGAATTTTTCCCTTAATGAAAGACATTCAACTTCATTGAATGATATAAGGAAATCTTGAGAAGATTTGTATGCTAATCCAGTGGTAGAGGGCCCCTACTTCCCGAGAAGCTCTGTGCATATTGTTTAGATAAGTAACTTTAGCCTTGTTTCATTCCTAATTTAAATAGTTTTCTGAACTTTATGTTTTATGCTCACTTAAATTGGATGTTACAACCAGTATTGTTCTTATGAATTGTTCCAAAATATCACTAACGCTGAATGAGACATAGCTGTGGTGTTTTAGAGTCTAGTTGCATTTTTTTTCCTGAACTTCATATTTTTATGCTCATTGACATCAAATGTTACAGCCAGGCTTGCTCTTATGAATTGCTCCAAAATATCACTAACACTGAATGAGATAGAGCTGTAGTATTTTAGTGATTAGTTGCATTTTAGTTTAGTTGTAAAACTCCGAAGGTTAATGGCACTCTAGTTCAATTCTATTCACTGTATTTCAAGTTAATTGATTGCATTCTAGTTCCGTTCTATTCATTGTATTTCTAGTTTTGCTAGTTAGTTGTATTCTAGTTTTTTTAAATTAGACTTAATGGCCTTCATTATTTACAAACCACTCATGTTCTTAATTTCTACTAATACATCATCATCATAGGAACAAGAATTGGTAATGTCATTTTGAAGTCTTGACTGTTCTGCAATTTCTCATAATTTCACAAACTGCCTCTTTTCCAAAGCTATTCCAAAAGATTTCTAACTCTTGAATGAGGCTTAACAGTGATATTTTGAGTTGTATAATGGATTAATTTTAGTGTCATAGGTTAATTTAGAGTAGATTTCCTCACTATGTTGTAGACTATCTTTTCCAAATGTGTTCCAACAAATTTCTAGCCATGGATGAGATTTTCTTTGTGATATTGTAGATTGTTGTTTACTTAGAAGAACCTCATTGCATTAAACTTATCCTTTTCTCAAGTTATTCCAACATATTTCTAATGAATGAATTGGACTGAGTTCATGTTATGAGTTATTGAGTTCATGTTATGAGTTATTGAATTCATGTTATGAGTAATTTTTCTTGTTAAAGTTTTGCATTTTCTGTTCTCAAGTGCCATACATAGTTTAGAATAGGTTTTTCTCTGTTTTAGTGTGACCAACAACTTCTCTTTACCAACACTTAGTTCTTTTCCTCTTAAAAAAAAAAACCAAAAACATCGGAAAAACACTAAACACAACGTAGTGAGAAACAGATACCTAGGCACATATAGTGCACTTCACTTCAATAGTTTACTAGCCCTGGTTGACAGTTTATGACATCAATTTAGGAACACTAAGTTGAGCAGACATTTTGGCGCCGTTGCCGGGGAAGTGTAACTAAGTAGCCTTGTTTCTTACCTCCCAAAAACAATAATATGCGTAGAGAAAGAGACTCAAGGGGTAGATTCATAAGAAGCAGAAGCTTGATTTCTAGAACACCACTTGTTTCACCAAGACCAAGAGCCAGCACACCTCCAACTCAAACCCAAATTCCATCCTTTACTGATCCTAGACTTCTAGAGAACTTAAGATCATATATTCCATTAGAAAGACCTTCCACTTCATCCATTGAACCTGTCTTAGAAGAATATTCTGGGACCCCTGCTAGGGACATAAACTTTTCAACTTCCATAGAAGAATCAACTATGGCAGAAGAAGGGGGAGGAGGAGTTTTTAATGGAGAACACACACTATTTGGAGGGGGTAGAGGTAGAGGTAGAGTTGTAGAAGGAGAAGGAGGTAGAGGTGAAGAAGGAGGTAGAGGAAGAGGTAGAAGAGAAATGGGAAGCTCTTTTGGGTTTCCTATAGTAGATGAAGAAACCAATGCAACTATGAAAAACATTTCACCCTTTGTCCTTCCAAACTTTTATGGACTCAAAACTGAAGACCCTGAAACCTTCCTATTTTAATTTGAAGTCCTATGTAGAACCTATGACTACTTACAAGATGCTCAAAAACTTAAACTATTCCCTTCAACATTGAAAGGAGCAGCATTAAAATGGTTTATGAGTTTGATCAACAGTTCTATTAGGACATGGGAAGACATGAAACAAGAATTTCTAGAGAGGTATTTGGATTAATGTATGCCAGTCAACCATAAGGAGGAAGTGTTTAAAATGCTACAAAAAGAAGATGAAAATCTGGAAGATTTGTTGGAGAGATTTAACTACAACATCAAAAGAGCAAAAATGGAAAACCTAGACCAAGACACTTTGAAATCTCTCTTGTTGAAGACAATTAGGGATGAATGGTTAGATATCCTTAACATGATGGGAAAAGGGGATATATCTCAGCTTACATTACCTGAAATAGCTGAATTATGTATCAACCTTTCAAGAGGGAAATCTAAAACTGTAAAAGGACCAAGAGACCCTGCTCTTGCAAGGGCAAGTAAGTCTGCTTCTGGGACAGTAAGTAGGGCAGAAATAGGACATATGCTTGATGAATTCAAATTTGATATTTTAGGGAGTCTTAGTGAACAAATAGACACCCTTAAGTTACAAAACAAGAAAAAATCTGAATCTGATGTCCTAGCAATCTTTTGTCCCAAATGTAGAAAGAAGCATGCCTTGAGATAATGTCCTTTGGATTCAAAAGTAGTAGAGACCTGTGTAATTTGTTCAGAAAAACATGAGACCAAGATTTTTCCTTCACTTCCTGGTCTTAAAGTTGTCTTTCAAAAAGAAACCTCTACAAATTCCACAGAATATCTCAATTTTGTCTCTAGAAGGTCGTGGCAAGGACCTCAAACACAAGGATTCCATGATTAGCTGTATAATCAACCCCCACCAAATTGAAATTCTTGGTAGAAAACTTGGCCCCAATTCCAAAATCAATCTCAAAATTGGGCACAAGGAGCACAAAATCCCTATGGAAGATACTCTCAGTACTATCAATCTCCACCATATCCACATTTCCCTCCTCAACAGAATTTTCAACAAAATCCTCAAAATCCACCACTTCCATTACCATTTCCTCAAAAAAAAAATCAGTTACCTGCCCAACCCATACCAAACCCCAACAATAAAAATCCTCATAACACATACATGATAGAATGCCAACAGTTTCCAAATTATTTGATTACTCCTTTAGACCTTAGTGATGTTCAACTTAGGTCTGGAAGAATACTTGAAAATAAGAAACCTTCTGTAATCATACAAGAGAAAAATAACTCTGAGGAAGATTCTCTACTGGTGAATAAAAGTCTTAAAGAGAACACACCTTTCCAAGACCCAAACATTGAAAAATCAAAACGAAAAGAACCAATAATTTCAACTCCTATAGTAGAGCAGCCATCAACATCTACTTCTACACCTCCCTTTCCTGAAAGATTACAAATTGATAGGGGTGTATAAAAACAAATTATGGTGCCTAATTATGATTTCCTAGATGAGCTGAGAAATGTTTGTATTAAGATCCCATTATTGCAAGCTATCAAGGAAATTCCAATCTTAGCGAAGACAATAAAGGAGTTGAGCATGAAGAGAACAGGAAAAAGAATAAGAGAGACAAAGAAAATTCAACTGGCAGGAAAAATAGCAGATATCATGATGGGTAAGATTTCTATTCCAAAGTATCTAGACCCAGGAAATCCTGTTGTTAAAATACACATCAATGGAACTGAGATCCAAAACACACTTATTGATTTAGGAGCAGCAATCAATATCATGAGTAGACAAATCATGGATAAACTGAAACTTCCTAATCTTCTTTTTACACCCACATTATTACAATTAACAGACATATCTGTAATCAAACCTGATGGGGTAATAGAAGACATTCGAGTGTCCCTAGATTCTTGGGAGTATCCTGTGGATTTTATGATCCTAACTCTTAAGAATAATCTAGGAGGGCATCCTATTATATTAGGAAGACCTTGGTTAGCTACAGCTAATGCTTTCATTAGTTGTATATCTGGTGATATGTACATCTCTAATGGTATTTAAACCAAGAAATTTACCTTGTATCCTCCAGCAAAAACAATTATAGAATTAGATGATACTCAATGGATAGAGGATGAAGAAGACTTAAAACCTCTCTTCACAATTTCAGAAATTAGTGAAGATAGCCAGATTCTGAATACCTTAGAAAACTTTGAATCCTCTTCAGAATAAAAACATGAACAATTTCAAGAAGAATCCAACATTGATTTTTTATCATCAAGATAGATTTCTCTTTATTCCATGGATAAATTTGGCAGTTCTACAATTGAGATATTTCCAGGCAAAACTTTAAACATAAACAAGAACCTAGAGAAATCTCAACAAGAAGAGCTAGTCAAAATATTACAGAGACATTCTTCTGCATATGCATGGGAGTACATTGATATGAAAGGGATAAGCCCTAAGACATGCACTCATCACATCTACATAGAGGAAAATTGTAAACCAATCAGAAAACCTCAAAGACAGATGAATCCAAATCTTAGGGAAATTGTTAAAGAAGAATTGCAGAAATTGTTAAATGTCAACTTTATCTATCCCATTTCAGATAGTCAGTGGGTTTCTCCCTTAGTAATTGTGCCAAATAAAAATGGTAAATGGAGGGCATGTATTGATTACCGAGAATTAAACAAATCTACTCTTAAAGATCATTTTCCCCTACCTTTCATAGATCAGGTGTTAGATACATTAGCTGGCAAAAAGTACTTTTCATTTTTAGATGGGTTTAGTGGTTATAACCAAATTGAAGTAGCACTTGAAGATCAAGAAAAAACCACATTTACCTATCCGTGGGGTACCTATGCTTACCGAGTATTGCCATTTGGATTATGCAATGCACCTGCAACATTTCAAAGGGTAGTACTAAGAATTTTTCAGATCTAATACATGATTGTGTAGAGGTATATATGGATGATTTCATAGTTTATGGAAACACATTTGAAGAAGCCTTAGCAAACTTGGAAAAAGTTTTAAAGATATGTAAAGAAGAAAATCTTTCACTAATTCATGAGAAGTGTTTTATGATGTTTTCTGAAGGAATTTTTTTAGGACATCACATTTCAGGGGATGGGATTAGAGTTGATGAGTCAAAATTTGAAGTTATCTCTAACTTATCTATTCCAAGTTGTCAAAAATATGTTAGGATTTTTCTCGGATTTACCGGATATTATCAAAGGTTTATAGAAAACTTCACCAAGGTAGCATCTCCTCTTTTCAAATTACTTACCAAGGACTATGAATTCAAGTGGAATCCTGATTTCCATTTAGCCTTTGAGACCCTGAAAACAAAAATATCTGAAGCACCTATTTTAAGGGGACCTAACTGGAAGTTACATTTTCATATTTCAACAGATGCCTCAGATACAACTTTAGGAGCAGTATTGGGACAAAAATACCTGATTCCTTATGCCATCTACTATACAAGTAAAAATTTGACTCCTTCAGAGTTAAATTATACTGTAACTGAAAAAGAGTTTTTAGTTGTTTTTCATGCCATAAAAAAATTCAGACACTATATAACAGACTATGAAACTTTTGTTCACACAGATCACTCTGCAATTAGATATCTAATGAAAAAATCAATTACTAATGGCAGAGTCATAAGATGGTTATTTCTTTTATAGGAATTCAACATTACCACTCTTGATAGGCTTCGAAAACAAAACACAGTAGCTGATTTCCTATCTAGACTCCAAAACATCAAATATAACACCCCAGTTGAAGATCAATTCCCTGATGAATATCTTTGTGCAATTTCTACTCAAACTCCTTGGTTTGCTGACATTTCTAATTATTTAGTTTCAGGGAAAATTCTTTCAATAATTAATGCAAGAGACAAAAGAAAGATCATTTATGACAGTGCAAAATATTCATGGGTTGCTAATGAGTTATACAAAACAGGTCCAGATTTTATCATTAGGAGATGTGTTCGGGAAGATGAGATGCCTGAGATCCTCAAAGCATGTCATGATGAACCTTGTGGCAGACACTTTGCTGATAAAAGGACAGCTTATAAGGTCCTTCATTTAGGATACTATTGGCCATCCCTTTTAAAGATGCTAAAGAGTATGTCAAAAGGTGTGACATTTGCCAAAGGGTAGGGAAACCTTCTCCTTCAGGTGAGATGCCATTGCAGCCTCAAGTACATATTAAACCTTTTGAAAAATGGGCTTTAGATTTTATAGGACCTATTAGTCCTCCATCAACACAAAAGAAATATATATTAGTTTGCATTGATTATGTTACCAAATGGGTAGAGGCAAAGCCATTACTTTCTACTACTGAAGCATTTGTAGTTAATTTTCTTTTTGAGGATATTTTTACTCGTCTTGGTGTCCCAAGGGAAATTTTTACAGATCAAAGAGCTCAATTCACATCAAGGCTAGTGGAACAAATGATGGAGAGGTACAAAATCAGACACAAAAAATCTACTCCCTATCATCCACAAGCAAATGGTAAAGTGGAATCTACCAATAAATTCATTGAAGGGATCCTAACAAATACTGTTCATTTACATAGAAGAGATTGGGCAGACAAGATTCCTGAAGCCTTGTGGGCCTATAGAACTACATGTAGAAGCACAACGGGTCATACTCCCTATGAACTTGTTTATGGAAAACAAGTTTTGTTTCCCATAGAGTTTCAGATTCAAAATTTTAAAATGGCAGTTCAACTTGGACTTGATCTAACAGAGGCACAAAAGCATAGATTGGAGTAGATTAATGAATTGGATGAGATCAGACAAGATGCAGTCCAGAAAACAAGTATAGTCCAACAAAAAAGGACTAGATGGCATGATAATTACATCAAGAAAAATAAGTTCAAAGAAGGTGACTGGGCTCTCTTGTTTGATTCAAATTTCAAAGATTTTCAAGGTAAATTCCAAACACATTGGCTTGGGCCATATGAAATTATGAGAATTTTTGACAATGGAGCAATAAAAATCAGGACAATAGATGAAGAGAAGGTCACTTTTCTTGTAAATGGTCATAGATTGAAGTTGTATCATAAGCCACTTTCAAGAGAAGAATTTGTCAAGAGATTCCAGGAAAATAGTGATGTGAATTTAATGAAGAATAATTTTTCTTCTTCATCAACTTAGTTGAATTTTTCTAAATTCAAATGAAAAAAATGAAAAAAAAAAGCATAAACATTAAAACTAATCACTGATTAGCATGTTTATAAAGAAAAGATAGAGTGAAAATCAGAATCTTTCTGACACTTTAGCTTTTCAAATTTGTTCTTTTTCTGCAATCAACTATCACAAAATCATAAGTCTCACTCCATCATGTCTCACTTAATTCATATTTCATTCACTCCATTCATTCATATTTCATTCATTCCATTCATTCACTCCACTCATCCATACTTCATTCACTCCATTCCATGGTCCATCTCATTTTCATCTCAGATTTTTAAAATTTGATCTCTTTCTGCAATTGAATATTAAAAATCATAGGTTGCAGACCACTTTTCATATTTCACTCCACTTTACATTTATAATCCATTTCATTCCATTACATTTCACTTCACTCATGCTACATTACACCATATTTAATGGTCCATTCTAATTCACTTCATAAAACATTCCATTCCATGTTTCAAAGCTCCTACAGGTATATTCTGCAGCCAGATATTCTACATTCATACATTCTGCAGCCAGTCAGACATTCTGCAGCTAGCTAGACATTCTGCAGCCAGATATCCTGAAGGAAATTATCCAACAACCACTTGTTCAGCAGCAAATTGACCCTGCACATCTATATCAACAAGAAAAATCAAAGGGATTATGAAGACTGAAGAATCAATGATTTTCAAAGGAGGACAAAGCATATCAAAGCCACAAAAATTAAAGGAAAGGCAAAGGTAAAGTTGTGAAATTATTATGATGATAGAATATGAAATTTATAGTATAGTTAAGTCATGTATGATTCAAAAAGTTGTTTTGATTATTCATGTTTATCATGCCTATTAAACCTATCATAAAAACTTTGGACAAAATCCCTTCCATTTTTCCATTTCAAATAATCATTTAAAACTTAACGGTTAAGTACTGAAGTGACCTATTCGGTCACGTCACTAGCCCGAAGTATTCAGTGATGATTTTGAATTTCTCACAAGATGTTTCCATGGTATTTTCTTCCATGATGGCTCTCAAACTCATTAATTCGTGTGAATCACCCTCACCATATTTCACTCATTCTATAACCTCTTCATTTCATCCTTCCGTAGCTAATTCCTACTGCATAAACAGATAAGGCACCTTTGGGGTAAAAACAACTCTTTAACAACCATTTTCACCGTGGATAGAAGAGAAGTAAATTGAAGGTTGAGAAGAGAAGCCATGGGTCTCATAGTAAGGTCCGAACTGGTCGGAACCAAATACTTAGAGGGTTACCCACAGATTAGAGAAATGCTACAGCAGGTTGGGTGGTTACAATTTTTGGAAAAATTCAATGGTTTTCATAAAGAGGTAACTAAGACATTTTCACACTCCTTCAATGGAGCAGAAGTTGAAATAGGAGATGTTAAATTCACTATTACAGAATCTTTAATTGCAAAAGCAGCGGAATTACCCAAGCAAGGTGAACGATGGTTCAAAAATAGGGAATTTCATAATGAGGCATGGAGGCAAATGCTCAAAACACCAAGTATGGATATTTCCATTTTTAAGAAGGGCATTCCTAGCTCAGCACTGAAGAATAAATGGCAGAATATGTTGCTCATTTTGAAAAAGTTTATAACTTGTGAGGGAAGGTTTGGTACCCTCTATGTTTATCATATTCTATTAATGATGCATTTCTTAGATGAAGAAATCAATTTACCTTTTTTCCTACTTCATAGTCTGAAGAGAATGGCCTCTAATGTTCAAAAGAGGGTTCAATTCCTGGAAACCACTTTGTACCACCATGGCCTAGTTAAAATCCTAATTGAACATCATTTGAGAAAGGTGGGAGACAATTGGGATGAGTTTCTAGTGAGGAATCACTTTGAAGAACCCAAGGAATCTCTATCTGAAGGCAAACTTACAAGAAGAAGCAGGAGAAGGAAAATTTCCAAATCTGTTGAAACTAAAACTAGTAAGTCCATACAAGAGGACAGTGATGAGATAATTTATGAGAAATTGGATGAAATTAAGAAACAGCTTAAAAAGGAGAAGATGATAAGAAGGTATGCCAAGGAGAGAGGGTAAGGACCATCTCAACCAAGACGAAGCCACAGGCTTAGACGTATATTGAAGAAAACAGAGGTTAGACAAACGAGAGTCATAAACATTGAGGATGAAGAGACACCAACTGCTAGATCACCCGAGTACCAGTACGAAGAGGATCTTGATGAAGGAACTCTAGAGATAGACCCAGCACAACAACAAATCTATAATTATGTTGAGACATTAGAAAAGAGAGCCTCAGAAAGCAGATGAAGAACAACTAGCCCACCAAAATCTGCAATTGATGTACTAAGAAGAGACAAATATGAGTTAGAAGTACTCAATAGGCACATAAAGAATGAAAATGAAATTTTGAGGGAGCAGGTTAAGTTGAAAAGTGATATGAATACAACTCTCTCTCTGCAAATGGAAAAATTGTACAAGGCTAGTGAGAAGTTGAAGAAGAAAAACAAAAAGTTGAGCAGGGCACTTATAAATTTGAGATTCAAGTTGGTCATAAGGAAGCCTAGGAGGCCATTTAACATCGGGAAAAGCAGAAGAAGGAGCCTAGATGTCCTAGAAGAAGTCTCAGAATACATGAATTGATTGCATGAGGACATGCAAAAACTTTGCAGTGGGGGTATGTTGAGCCCCAAAGATGTCCTTTTCTTTCACCAAATTTCACTTCATTTCCTTTGTCCCTTATCAATTACAGGATTAAATGATCAATAGGATTAATTAAAGTCACTTTAGGAATGTATACAATGACTGAATTGATATATTTTCATGGTTTTGTTGTTGTAGTAATTTTTGACTAGACTCAGTTACAGAATGCAGCCATTCTGTAGCTAGTCGCCTATTCCGCAGCTATCTTCATGTTCTCACAGGTCACAGGTGTCACTTCAAGGAAAAACACATATGGTTGAATTCCACAACACTCCCCCATCATTTCTTTCTCTCTACAAAGTCTGAGAAAGAATCTACAGGTGGTTATGCACGTGGAAGAGATCAAAACTAAGAGGTAGACTTCTACCGGGACAAGAACTCTACAAATGTCTTTAGCAAAAGAACAAGGCCCCCAAAAGAGTTCTAGTTTGATTTTAATTGAAAAATACACTTATCCCTATTTCTTCTCAAGGTAGTCATGTATTTCTCATATAAGAGTGACTCAGGAGACCGAGAGACAGTTAGCTAGATTGATGTTTTGTTGTTAGATCTCAAAAGTCTGTAATACTCTGTTTCTGAAGAATTTTTCCTTTAATGAAAGACATTCAACTTAATTGCATGATCTAAGGCAATATTGAGAAGATTTGTATGCTAATACGGTGGTAGAGGGCCCCTATTTCCCGAGAAGTTCTATGCATATTGTTCAGATAAGTAACTTTAGCCTTGTTTCATTTCTAATTTAAATAGTTTTCTGAACTTTATGTTTTATGCTCACTTAAATCTAGATAGTATTACAACAATTTTTTGTTTATGAATTGTTCCATGGGTAAAATACCAAGCTAACACTCTAATGAGACATAGCTGGGTGTAAGTTTTAGGTCTAGTTGATGCTTCCCGATCTTCATATTTTATGTCTTTACCGACATCAAATGTTACAAACAAATTTTTCTCTTTATGAATTGTTTCCCAAAATAATTATAATAATTAATCTAATGAGATGTAGCCGTAGTATTTGGGCATTAGTTGAATTTTGTTAGCTTGTAAATCCCAAATATGTTACTTGCACTCTAGTTCAGTTCCCCGTTCATCGTATTTCAAGTTAATTGATTGCATTCTAAATTCCATTCTATTCATTGTATTTCTAGTTTTGTTAGTTAGTTATGTGTTCCTAGTTTTCATAAATTAGACTTAATCTTACTTTCATTATTTACAAACCACTCTCATATTTTAATTTCTAATAATACATCAATGGTCATAGAACAAGAATTGGTAATGTCATTTTGAAGTCTTGATCAGCCAAGAATTTCCTCATAATTTCCAACCGCCTTTTCCAAAGCTTTGTCCTGAAAGATTTAACTCTGAATGAGGGTTGCACAGCTGATATTTTGAGCTCGTTAATGGATTAAGTCTGGGCATTGTAGGTTAATTTAGAGTAGATTTCCTCACTATGTTGCAGACTATCTTTTCCAAATGTGTTCCAACAAATTTCTAGCCATGGATGAGATTTTCTCTATGATATTGTAGATTGTTGTTTACTTAGAAGAACCTCATTGCATTAAACTTATCATTTTATCAAGTTATTCCAACATATTTCTAATGAATGAATTGGAATGAGTTCATGTTATGAGTTATTGATTTCATGTTATGAGTTATTGAATTCATGTTATGAGTTATTTTTCTTGTTAAAGTTTTGCATTTTCTGTTCTCAAGTGCCATACAGAGTTTAGAATAGGTTTTTCTCTGATTTAGTGTGACCAACAACTTTACCAAAACTGTCTTTTCCTCTAAAAACACAAACCAAAAACATTGGAAAAACACTAAACACAACGTAGTGAGAAACAAATACCTAGGCACATATAGTGCACTTCACTTCAACAGTTTACTAGCCCTGGTTGACAATTTATGACATCAATTTAGGAACACTAAGTTGAGCAGACAGGAGCCTCCATTCCTTTGGGAGATCAGTGAGGGATTTTTTATCTTCATTCCATCATCTTTGGCATTAGGCCAATCATTTTCCATCAGCAGAAGAGCATACCTCTTCCTTGATTGTGCAGTTCATAGAGAGCATTTGTAGTGAGGGTTGCAGCATTTTAGTGGGTGGTGAGATCTTCAATGAAATGATCAACCTTTCATCTAGAAGATTGGAAAAAGGAGTTATTTCAGCAAAGGCATCATATTCAGTAAGCTCCTTTCATTTCCAGTTTCTATTGAGCTGCAGCAGCTACCCAGCAACTCCGGCATTTTGGTAAAATTTCCATTTTGTCTAGTTTTCATCCAATCCCCTTAAGGGATTGTTGTATTGTATTTTCAGGGGTTGAAGCCTTGCTCCCCCATATTTATTTTAGCTTAAATTTTTGTATCTTTCATGTTCATGTATTTACTGCTGCAGTACCTCCCATAGACTCCGCAGTCTTAGTAGGAATAAAATATGTGAGCAGTGCTTTCTCCATTCTTATGTACATTGTCTCCTTGAGATTCTTTGGCTTGCTTTAAGTAAGAGATTACTCAAGATTTTGTCTACATTTTCTGTTGCACATGTATTTACAGATTGATTTCATCTTCATGTGACATGGCTCATTATAAATAGTGCTATCATTTCCTTTGTTGAGCAAAGTGTTGTTGCAGCCCTCTTCATTGGGCCCTTTTCTAAAGATAACAGATGAAGGAGGTTTGTCTCAACCTCCTAGAAGGATTTGTTTTGAGTCCACTTCAGGATTTAAGCTTCAGATAGATATATTTAGAGGATCCCAGACTAGGGATCAAATCTTGCTACCTCCATTTCTAGAAAATGTGTTTTCCAGGCTTGGGTTTCTAGCCATTCCTACTAGGAAATTTCACATATTTGTAGATAGAGTCTGCAAGGGGCCAGAAAGCCTTTGGATCTCACCCTTATTTAGAAGGTGACATATTTGGTAAATTCCCCCACAGTCCATCTCTGGCATAGAATTGTGATATTTCTGAAAAAGGAATATTACGGTGGTATCAGAGCATTTTTCTCGGCTCAGCCTGTGGCCTTCAAAGCCCAAGAAAGAGAACAGAAGATGAAGAAGACGATATTGATCTCATCCATTTTTGAAAAGAAGAAGAACCTCCCCAAGGAGGAAGAGAAAACAGAAAAGGAAGACCCCTACACTTCCTATTCTCATCTAGAATGAAATAAGGAGTTGAGCAGGAGAGAGGCTCCATCTCTTGGAAGAAAGGAGAAGAAAATACTCGCAAGTATTTTTCCCAAATATATACAAGGCACACATGAAGATTTCAGAAATTTTAGGTGGGAGATTGATGGAGAATCTCAAAAGAGGGTTCAAAACTGAAGGAAGCCCTAGATTTGCACATGGTGAGGGCAATCATGCAACCACACACCATGATGAACAGTGCAGTCAAAGGCCCAACATTTCTGTGAGGGAAATCAAATAAGGAGGAAAGGTGATTAAGGAGGAAACCCTTAGTTATTTCTTGAAGGAGTATGAGCCTCACACTCATGGATTCATAGATCAACCCACTTTTTCTGATTTTTGCAAGAGCAAGGTGAAAGGGAAGGGGCAACAAGATAGATTTCATCTATCTACCTTTGGAAGTTCACCTTCAATTCAGCCAAAGATTGGGTGGAGGAGAAAAACACCTTCCAACAGTAGCACCACATTTCAGAAGAAGAAATCATCAAGGTTGCAGCGCTGCATTTGAGAGTTAAGGCTCATGCATGGTGAGAACTTGAGTCCATTTCTTTTGAGAATGTTAAAGCTTCATATTATGTAAATTTCACTAAGTCATTAGTGAAAACATTTGATCAAAACATTCTTGAAACTCATGATATGGAGTTAACCTAAGGGACTCAAACAAAACCCTTGCATAGAAATGTAGAACCACCTCAAGAAACAATTGGAGGCGCTGAAAACTTGCATCAAGCCTTCTAGGAGGCCAAACTTTCATTCCACACCTTTGAGCAACAAACTAGAGAGCTCTCTTTTTCAAAGGTGGATCAGATTATTGGGATGTTTCCCAACTTTATTGCAGAGACAGAGGGCGACAACGGCCAAATCTAGAGATCATCTAGTACCTCATGCAGAGGAAGAAGGAGCTTTTGCTCCAAATAGAGGGATTATTGTGTCTTTGCAAGAAGGTCCCCAGGATCTCATGCATGGAGATCAAGGTACACTTCATGATTCACATGTGCCATGGAAGATGAGGTGTAAAACCATGAAGATTCAGGAAGAAGATAGAGGAGATACCCAACACCATGTGATGAGGAGGGCCCATATCTATCCATTTTTGGAGGTCATTACACCTAGGAAGGTGATTGAGCTGCGCAGTAGAAGCATGGACAGGGTTGTTCATCCATATATACAGTCATATTCAAATGCGAATGTCTCATTGAGTGGAGACATCACACCAAGGAGGCCACTGGTTCAGAAAAGGAGGATAGATGCTTCAAACAGTGAGGCATCAATCGCTGATTTCAGCAGCGTGGAGGCCTTAGGACAGCTTGTTACAGTGCCGAGGGTTTTTGGGTAAAACCAAAGCAGAGGGTAGCATCCCCTCACTATCATTATTACCCACTCTCCTTTCAGTACCTGTGTTGTGGAAGGGGAAACAAGGGAGGGATAGCAGCCTTCCCACTTGTACAGTTGGCATGGAAGCAAGATATGCACACCACTCTTTGGAGGAGTGGGCACAGTCATTTATTTTCCTTGGGAGGAAGAGGAGAGATTCATCTATGAGTTGCTCCCTTTGCATGAGCAGAAAACATGGTAAGGACATTGTTCATTTATATGATTTACATTTTTATTCCTTAACCATGTATATGTAGGGTGATGCTCCGAGGAGGAGCATTCTTTGTCAAAGGCTCCTTGGACTACTTGGGGCCAAGAGCATAGTTGATGGCCATCCCCTTGATGGACTTGGGGGAGATTTGTTTTTTGGAGGACATGCTCCTCATGTCTCATACACCATTCAATGCCTCCAAATACATGAGGAGAATGTAGTAGCAAACCGGTGGTTGAGGAACCACATATTTTGTCATTCTCTATTGCAGTTTATGCTCAAACTGGGTTGGTTGCATATGAGGTATCATTGCCCCACTCACTCACTACATATGGCAGCCATCATGACTTTCATTATGGCTCCTTATGGTGTTATTGATCACACTATTATCAGGAGCATGATTGGGAGAAAGGCACATGGGATGGATGTGTTTGTTGGGGGAGAAGATCTAGGGCATGCTCTAAGGGGAGCATGAGAGATGACGTGGCCACCATAGTTCAACACTTACTCCTTCTTGAGGTGAGCCATGGGAGTGATGGGGAGTCATATGATGGTTTTGATATCCTTCCCATCACAAATGAGATACATTGGGCCAGATTGATTCACAATGGAAGAGGGAAGATCCTTGGAGATCCAAACATCATCTTGCCACTTGAGGGCAACATTTCTGCAACCCAAGAGTAGCCTTCACTCTACACTTTTCATGAGTGGAGATGGGAACAACGTGGGGTAGGCTATGATGCCTACCACTTTCAGATTTTTAGCCCACCTTCTTTGTTGTAGCTCATGGTGGAAGAAGATGTTCAACAGTTGCCTTATCTGGAGGTGACTAGATTCTTGTGGATGCTTGCTTGGGGATGGAGGATTCACATGAGGGGAATGTTCTTCCCATTTCATTTTTACACCATGCCTCAACGAGACCTCTAGACAACACCACTTTGCCTTCTTGAGTGAATTCCATGTTCATGATGATAGCCACATTGGCTAGTTCACATTACTTGAGAGGGGCAGTATGGAGACTCTATGTTGATACAACTTCTCATTCTTCATGGGGAGTTCATCATAAGTAGATGCTACAGTTGGAGGAGGAGGACATCCTACAGTTCTATCCTTACAAGTTTCTTGAGGGCAAGCGACATTTGGGAGGGGAGGACTGTAATGTTCCAAAATTTCATGGAGCATTAAAAACTTTTGTTTTTGCTGTAGGAGAAGAATAAATGGGTAAGAAAACCCATTGATAGTAAAAATCTGAATAAGGAACCCTTATAATGTGAAAATAGGTCAATAAAGTAACTAGATTTCACACCTCATGTGTGAAAAGAGACAAATTACAGGTGGATAATTCTATAAGAGGCCAAGTTGATTGCGCAGATAGAGAAGATAAGATTCACTTGGTGGGTCAGCGCAGTTTGCATGAGAAGGAGATCATTATAGAGAGGAAACCCTAAGGTTTGGGGCCCATGGAAAAGCACCTTTCACTTGTTTAAAAGGAGAATGAAGCAACCATTCTCATTCATGCTTTTGATTATCATTTTGCTTGTCTTCTCAGACAAGAGCATTCTATGTCTGTTTAGCTAAGATGCAATGCTGCGAGCACTGGGTGTTCCCAGGCAGGAATCCCATCTCTTCCATAGAGTAGCTCTTGGAAGATATTTTTCTTCATTTTCCCCATATTCTGGCTTGAGGCCAAATCATTCCATTCAGCTCCACCGCAGTCTCCATTGGTGGTTGAGTTGTGTTGCTGGGTGTTGCAGGGGACGGTTTCTCAACACCACTTCCGGCATTGTACTTCAGAGGAGGGAGCCTCCATTCATTTGGGAGATCAATGAGGGAGTTTTGATCTTCATTCCATCATATTTGGCATCAGGCCAATCATTTTCCATCAGCAGAAGAGAATACATCTTCCTTGACTGCACAGTTCATAGAGAGCATTTGCAGTGAGGGTCGCAGCATTTTAGTGGGTGGTGAGATCTTCAATGAAAGGATCAGCCTTTCATATAGAAGATTGGACAAATGAGTTATTTCAGAAAAGGCATCATATTCAGCAAGCTCCTTTCATTTCCAGTTTCTATTGAGTTGCAACAGCTGCCCAACAACTTCGACATTTTGGTAAAATTGCCATTTTGTCTAGTTTTCATCCAATCCCCTTAAGGGATTGTTGTATTGTATTTTCAGGGGTTTAAGCCTTGCTCCCCCATCTTTATTTGAGCTTACATTGTTGTATCTTTCATTTTCATGTATTTACTGCTGCATTACCTCCCATAGACTCTGTAGTCTTAGTAGGAATAAAATATGTGAGCAGTGCTTTCTCCATTCTTATGTACATTGTCTCCTTGAGATTCTTTGGCTTGCTTTAAGTAAGAGATTCCTCAAGATTTTTTCTACATTTTCTGATGCACATATATTTATATATTTATTTCATCTTCATGTGACATGGCTCATTAGAAATAATGCTATCATTTCCTTTGCTGAGCAAAGTGTTGTTGCAGCTCTCTTCATTGGGCCCTTTTCTGAAGATAACAGGTGAAGGAGGCTTGTCTCAAGCTCCTAGAAGGATTTTTTTTTAGTCCACTTCAGGATTTCAGCTCCAGATAGATATATTTAGAGGATCCCAAACCAGGGATCAAATCCTACTACCTCCATTTCTATAAAATGCGTTTTCCAGGCTTGGGTTTCTAGCCATTCCTACTAGGAAATTTCACATATCTGTAGACAGAGTCTAAAAGTGGCCAGAAAGCCTATGGAACTCACCCTTCTTTAGAAGGTAACATACCCAATAAATTCCCCCGCATTCCATCTCTGGCACAGACTTGTGATATTTCTGAAAATGAATATTACAGATGACGTTTAGTGAAAGTTTTCATTCTGGATCAAATCTTGGCAGAATGGTTCATTCAATCACTACTTCCAAATATCACTGAAGACATAGCCAAGGGATGTGTTGTTATATAAGAATGGGTCATAGCTCAAGAATAGTACTTGGACCTTGTATATACACAGTTTGGTACTTTATATGAACAAATTCTTGACTTGCCATGCCCAGGTAAAATTAATGGAACTCCTTCTGGTTCTCATTCTACAGATGGTGTAATTGGTATAGTTAGTGAAACAAAGAGTAAGAATAATTCATCTAAATCTACCTCTCCCATAATAACTTTACCAGACTCACCTAAAGGAGATTCTTGCCTTGAAACTTCTCTCGACTTTCATGTTGTAGATTAATCCATGACTAAAGCTAAAACTGGCAATAAGAAGAAAGGAAAGAATACAAATAAATAAAATACATCTCCTAAAGAGAAAATAGAAAAAACTAAACCAGCTTATGAAAAGCGGAAACCTCATTATCCTTGTCTTGTTAGTGACGAGGATCATTATACTAAAGAGTGTCCTAATTAGTTTGAGGTATCAAAATTTTTCAAAGGTTCACCCACACCTGTTTCCTTGAAGGGTCCTTTTCCCTCTCAAGATAGTAAAATCATCAAATCTTCTTTAAATTCATCGGCATATATTTTAATGATGTCTCAGGTCATGGTTGCGACACGATCTCAAGACTATGGATCTAAGAGTCATGTAATTGGTAAAGAGACTGAAACTTCTAGTCAAACACAAACCATACCTCCTTTGCTTTCCAAACCACTTTAAATCGAGAAACCTAATCCTGATTTAGTGATAAAACTGCATGCTAAAGGTGTACTTCGAAAATCAACTTTCAATCCACATGCGAGAGATGCTTAGAATTACAACATTGTTGAATATTTGGCGATATCCTCTTCAGCAATGTCAGCCTTAGAAGTGCTAAAATCATGTATAGCAAAAAGGAAATTACTATTATCAGCTATTAGAGCTATTGATCCTCAGGACTCAAACCTAATGGTCTTTGATCTCGAAAATTTTGTACCTATACTCCCTCATCATATGGCTTTTCAGATTCCCATATTAGTCAAATCAAGATGATTTTTTCATACTGTAATTGATGAGGGCATATATATGTGTATAATGTTGTTAAATTTTTGGAAAATCCTTAGTTCTCCAGCACTCAACCAATCACCAACTATCCTTAAAGCCTTTAATGGAAGAGTTTTTCATCCATACGGAATACTCCAGAATTTGCCTATAGAAGCAGAAGGAAAAATCATTAACCTAGATGTGGAAGTTGTTGATTCCCCTCTTGATTACAACCTTTTTTTGGGTCTTAGTTGGTCTTATGCCATGACTGATGTTTTTTCATCATTCTTTCGGGTAATCATGTTTCCTCACAAAGGAAATATTGTTAAAATTGATTAGTTGTAATACTTTTCTTCAGATCCTACTTCTACAGATATCATTCAGCATGTCAGAAAATTGTTTATACCATACAAAGATGTTGGTGTAGGATTAATGAAGGATTCTACTCTGATGGGAGCTTTCGCTATACCCCCACCCAACGTACCATGAAAAAATTCCAATACCAATATGATCTCATCAAGCATAATACCATTTGATGACACATGGACTGTGCCTTCAAGATCAAAATTGGACTCTTTCAATGGAGATATGCCTTTGATTCCTTTTGAATCGTCATATGTAGCAATACAATCTTATTTCGACACCCCGTCAACTTTTCCTAATCAAATTAATTTGATCAGCGAAGAATCATCTTCTCTATCGAGCTCAACCTTGACATTATTTTCAGATCCCTTTCAACATGTATTTACAATTGATAAAAGTATTCTGTAAATTTTGTCATCAGATGAATTACCATGGGATGATCTACATCATTTATCTTCTTTTTTTCCTGATCATTTTGAAAATTATTTTTTGTCTATTTTTACAATTGATTATGTCAAGGAACCATAGAATCCCACATTGATTACACATTTAGATTCTGAGACAAATTTGGGAAATATTTCTACAGAAATTCCTATTGACATATCCATTAAACCTGGAATTATTGGAAGCATTCATATAGGTGCTTCTTGTTCGATGGAAGAGATTAACACTTAAAAAGCCCTATTTCAATAATTTTGAGAAATTTTTTCCTGGTCTTATGAAGAGATGCCATGTATCGATCCTAAGATTGTAATTCATGAAATTAACACATACCCGGATGCTAAGCCTATTAGATAGAGATTACATCCAATACATTCGTGGAAAGTTGCAACAGTCAAAGTTGAAGTTGAGAAGCTATTACGATCAGAATTTTTTTATCTTATTCCTTTGACAGATTTGGTATCTAACATAGTTCCCGTTATGAAGAAACAAGGGACTATCAAAGTATGTGTCGATTATTGAGACATTAAAAAGGCATGTCAAAAAGACAACTATCCTATGCAAATTGTTGATGATTGTGCTAGAAACAAAATATTCTCATTTATGGATGGTTTTTTTGGTTACAATCAAATCAACATACTCCCTGTAGATCAACCTAAAACAGTGCTTATATGTCCTTGGGACAAATTTTCATATTGAAAGTTACCTTTTGGACTAAAAAATGTTGGTGCAACATTTCAAAGAGCTATGTCTTATGCTTTTCGTGATATCAAACATATTGCACAGCCTTAGTTTTAGGGCTTACCTGATCATTATTTATGCAAAGAAGATCATCCTATACTCTTACGAGCTATCTTCATGAGATGTAGGCATTAAAAAAATCGTTTGAATCCACACAAAAGTGTTTTTTGTGTACAATCAGGACGATTACTTGGGTTCATCATTTAGAAAGCTGGCATTCATATCGATCCATCGAAGGTTGAGGCTATCATCATTTTACCTCCTCCTTCCACTCTTCACCAACTCCAAAGTTTGCAAGGGAAAGAAAAATTTTTACGCAGATTTATCCCAAACTATGTTGAGTTAACAAAATGTTTTACCCGGTTGTTGAAACAAAATGTTCCTTTCATCTAGGATGATATTGCTGATAAATATTTTGATGCAATTAAAAACGTGTTGACCCATGCACCGTTATTGCATCTACCCAATTACCACCAAGATTAATTTTTATACTTAGCTGCCTCTGATTCCATCATTGGAATGTTTTTGGTTCAAGAGGATGAATCTCACAACGAACATGTGATATATTAGCTAAGTCAAAATCTTACTCTGATGAAAATCAAGTATTCACATGTGGAGAAATTGGCCTTGGTGATAGTTCAAGTTTTCCAACGATTCCATCATTACATATTATTATGCAAAACCACAATGATATCTAATTGCAACTCGATGATGTACATATTGACAAAACAATTTCTCAAAGGAAAATACTCCAAATGGATAGTTATCCTACAAGATTTTGATTTGGAATTCGAGAACTCCAAGTCAAAGAAGTCACTAGTATTTGTCAAGCTTATGTGTGACTTTCTCAATACTGAGTCCAAAACGGTGGCAGATAATCCTATCGCGGATGAATCTTTGTTTCTAATCAGTACTTTAGATCCTTGGTATGGAGATATCATTATATATCTTCAAACCGAAACCTTTCACCCAGAGATTTCACGATTAGATTGACGGAGAATCTGATACCAATCCCAACAATATAATGTTGTTGGGGACACTCTTTATCATCATGGTGCGGATTTTGTTTTTTGATGTTGTATAAATCATGAAGAGGCTGAAAGAGTTTTGAATGACTTCCACTTTGGAGCATGTGGTGGTCATATTCTGGGTTTGCCACAACCCAAAACATATTGCGCGCTGGTTATTTTTGGTCATATTTATTCAAATATTGTATCATCATGGTTCAAAAATGCCACAACTGCCAAATTTTTTATCGAAATATGTGTGCACCTCCAGCTCCTGTTCACCCAATTATTTTTGTCGGTCCTTTCGCAAAACGGGGCATCAATTTCATTACATGTAACCCTCACTCGGTCGGGGGGGCATGGGTATATTATTCTCGCCATAGATTACTTTACCAAATGGGCTGAGGTGATGCCTACATTCATGGCTGATGGAAAAACTGGAGCCATTTTCATATTCAATCATGTGATTTCTTGATTCGACATCCCTCAAGCTATTATTACAAACCATGGGAGCCATTTTCGAAATATTATGATGACCAAAAGTTTTGATCAACTTGGCCTACACCATGATAATTATACTCCGTATTACCCATAGGCTAATGGTCAAGTTGAGGTCATCAACAAGGTTTTAGCCACCATGATTAAATGGATTGTCGAGGCTCATAAATATAATTGGCATACCATGCTTTTTTCGGCATTATGGGCATACCGTACCTCTACAAAAACTTCTACAAGGTTCACTCCTTTTCAACTTGTCTATGGTTTAGAAGCTGTGTTACCCATTGAATGTGAAATACCGTCACTCAAAATTAGCCATTGAATTCTTACCAGCTACCTCTGAAGAGGAGAAACACTTTCTATACTTAGCACAATTAGATGAGACTTGGCACACCATTGCATTGGCTGCTGAAGCTCAGAAGAAATGCATGAAAGCTCAGTATAATCAAAGTGTTAACCCTTGCAACCATTCAGAAGGTGACCTAGTTTTAGTATATGATCAAGCTAACAACAAGCTAGGTTCTCGTAAATTCGAACCGATGTGGCATGGTCCCTATATTGTCAAGCATGTATTTGCAAAAGGAGCCTATGAATTTATTGATTATGAAGGGGTCTCTTTAGATAAACTTAGAAATGATCTTTATCTTAAGTGATTTTATGCATGAATTTTCCTGTGAAGATCTCTCTTGTACAATAGTTACATTTTAGATGAGTGTGCCTTAGATTAGACAAGTGTGCCTAGATTAGTTTTTTTTTTACTACTATCACTGCTTACCTTGATTACTCTTGATATTGCAGATGTCGACATCCCTTCAAACTTACATTGGTTTTGCTAATGGTGGCTGTCGTAGTACACAGATCATCTCTTCTGCGGTTTGGGTTATGTATTCACCCACCAATGTGTTAGTTTCTATATATGGGATATGCCTTGGTCAAACAACGAATAATATTTCATAATATAGCCCAGTCATTGAGTTATTATATGATGCAATTTAATTTGGTATTTTATGTTTGATCATTAGGTTGGATTCTCAACTCATTGTATTACATTTAAACAGATTTTATGCTATCATAAATCCAGTGTTGTTAAGATTATTTTTGAAGGTTTGTCTCTTGGAACGACAATTTGATTATATTGAATATCAACATATTTCAAGAAATTTAAACACATTGGCTGATGCATTAGCTAATCGATTTTTAAATAGACATCTACAACATTAAAAAAGTAAATAAAAACAATATTCAATCCATGTTGAACAAGATACGTAGAGAATGAAAGTAGTAATATCATTAGGATAGATAAGTTTGTGTCCAAAAAATATTACATTGTCTGTGATCATAGGTTCAAACACTTTATGATATAAAAGATACTGATAAAAAAAAAAAATTGATCTACATTTACCATCATCTATCCATGATGATGTTCAGGATAACAAGCTATAACATGCGCCACCTTGCACAGAAATCTCCTGAGTGGACCTGGAACACCAGTCACGTGTCTCTGGAGCCTGAGAGGCATATCCTCGATTCCTGTCTCAGGAATATCAATGGTCAACCTCTCAAGGTTGTGCTCCATCTCTCCTAGGATCTCTATTGCATCATCCTATGGAGGTGATACAGGTTTTGCATCTCGCCTGTCAAAGCAATGAAGCACTGTTGTTCGTATCAGACCGACATGTGCATTTAAAATTTTTTGTCAGTATTGGACGATAAAAAATAAAATAAATATTAGATTAAAAAATTCAAATTTATTCACTAACATGTCTCATCCCATTATTCCCCTGGTGGAAAGGATGTTTCAGGATCACCTCTATAGTTCATTCCCACATAAGGAAAGTCTTCAATTGTGAGGACCTTCTTCTTGAGCAACATGAAATAAGTTGGAGTAAACCGAACCACTGAACCACCCTTGCCACCATGTCGAGCCATCAGTGCTACCCATCACACCATACGAGGTTCCTGAGGAGTTCCAAGATCCACTAGAATCAGTTGAGTATCAAGAAGTGGAACTCTCTCTAGAGAAAATGAGATAAGAATGGAAGCATACCCAAAGTTTTTTAACTTCCCATTTTTTTCTCTAGTCATTTGGCCCTTCATATTGGCCAATACCCCCTCACTCCAATTAAATATTGTCCCTTTGAAACACTCAACTGCAATTTTCATTTTTTCTTTGGTAGCCACATGAGGAGTTGTAGTCCCGCATAACCTGGTCACTATGAATGCTATCATTTTAAGTTCCAGCCGCAAGATGTTTTTGATGTCTATGCGACTGTCCTGTAACTCTAAAGTATTGCTACAATACTGAACCTTGTAGCTAGTAGTGGGAAGACCTCCTTGTCTAGTCCCAAATAAGGAAATTTTTCTCCCTCCCCGAGGTAATATGGTAAGGAAATATATGTATGTTGGCTCAATATCAAGCCAGTGGTCACCAATTATAAAACATTGATCTTGTACATCCCATGCATTCATAAGCCAAGTCATTAGCTCGAATTATGCATTCATTCCTTGAATAGACTAGAACTTGTACAACCCATAGTTTTCCAATGCACGCATGGTTGCTTGATCATCCATGGCTTCATTATCCACAATCTCATGTTCTCATTACGGCCATTCCAACATGATTAAAATGCCTAAAAATCAACAAATTAAACAATTAAAATCAGTTGGAGGAAACATGAACCATTTTTTATGAAGAAATAAGAGTTTTCAAAAAGTTCATTGTGCCTGCGCAGGTTTTGTGTGCAGAAAATGCATTTGTCTGCATGCGCTCCACATAGAACCCGCGGTGGCCTGGCGATTTTTATTTTAAAAATCGTCAAGGTGCGAAGTTTTCACACAGAGAAACCACGCATCCCCGAGGGCGGATTTTGAAACATATTTTTCTCCTAAAAAATGCAATAAAATCTTAAAAGAAGAAATGAAATGGATGAAAACATAGACAAGGATGATGTGGATTACCTAGTTCTGATGGTTCGGGAAATTAACGGTCGGTTCTTCTGATACCAGGTCTGGAAGTTTTTGGTCAAAAGCTCTCTATGCACTATTCTAAAAACAAAAGGTGAAAATGACTTATTTTAACTCATTTTTATAGTTTTTAATGAATAAAATATTATTATTTTATTTATATTTTACTTTTAAAAGGTCAAATCTAAATATTTTTTCTTTTTCCAAACATATATTTTTAATCATTTGAGTTTTTGTGCAGGATATAGGATTTTGTTGAAAAGAATTATTTTGACATCGAGTATAATTTTCTCACATTTTCAGGCTCTGTAAAACTACGAAAAACTGAAACCCAGGAGTCCTCTTTTAAGTCCTTTTTAGACTCTCGAAACATGAAAATATCACTAAGCACTTGAGTATGCGAACTTGTTAAAGTAAATTAACAGACGTCCATTTAGTATAAGTTTACCCATTTTTTGGACTAAACTGGACTAATTACGAAAAAGGTATACGTTGACTAATCATGGTCAATAGAGTTCTCTCCTACATTATTTTATCCTTTTTCGGGCTTGAGGGACTAAATTTATGAAAAAGAAAAAACCGTGGAGTTTACTTATGTTTTTCCTCTGACTCCCTATAACTGAAAAACGCCGAGTTATTCCTAAAATAGAATCGTTAAAATTTAACAAGTAAAGGATCTATTGATCACAACAGGATTGAACCACTCCTTCTTAGGGTTGGATTTTAATACTAATATGGACTCACCCGAAGAATGAGCTTACAAAAATAAGAAAATTTTATCCTCCTCCAACTTGACAAAGAATAAAGAGGTACTTGCCAATAACAATGGGGGAAGAAGAGAGAAAAAGAATCCAATTTTTGTCCTTATTTAGAAAGAAACATGTCGCTCTTGAACACGACACTTTGTCACATTTATACCTGGGTTGGGAAATCCTTTTTCTAACAGTTAATCAAACCACATTGAATGTCTTCAACCAGTTTTTGGTTATTATCTTTAGGTCAAATGCTGCCAAGCTATCAAAAATTCCATTATGTGTTCAAGAGAAAGTTCAATAAACTAGTTATTGCAAACATTTGTCTCCATTCGCATTGACCATCCCTGAGTCAGTTCTTGCAAAATATGTCTTAAAAACTTGATATAATGGTTTCGTGTCGTAGGATTTCCTGCGACGTATCACTTTCTATGCACATCAACTCATTATATAGGAAGTTAATATAGAATCCTATCAGTACCTTGGGATCTGCATGCCCTAATGGGAGGTTTCTTGCCTTCGATGATAGGTTGCATCATTGACCTTTGATCGAAAGATTCTATGAGTGTTTGAATGCAAATCATTCCTTCACTCTTCATAGATTGTACTGAAGTACTTTGAGATCCGTTTTCACTATTGGTGGTTTCTCTCACACTTGTTAACGGTTCACATCATCGACCGAAAATCAAGTATTTTCTACCATGTTCGACTTCGACACAATCAATCGCATGGATAGATTTGTACTAGTTCAAGAAGTAGAAATCAAGACCTTGGATCTAGTTTCCACCATCCAGGCTGCAAGGAGATTTATTATTCATGATATAGTAGACGGCTTATGACAGATTATTGTGTCAATACTGTGTCTACTTTTGATGTAATATTGAAACCATATGTGTACCAGAACATTTAGTTAGTTTTGATCTGAGTATGGGAATGCCTACCTTAGCGATTGTTGTGAAACCAGCTCCAAAAATAGAAGAAAAGAGATATCAACGCCTTAGAAATAAGCCACTTATAGGAGGAAACCTCCAATACATTACATGAATGAAAAATTCTTGGATGATTCAAATTACAAAACCTACTTTCTATATATAGGAGTCCATGGGGCCACAATGTAATCCTAGCCGACCTAACAATAATAATTTAAGGGCACAATAATAACAATATGGGGGTTACAAGGGTAAACTAATAATAATAAGGGTGTTAGTATGAATCTTTTGTCGTAAAAGATCACTTTAGCTACGCATAACAAATATCCCTAACATCAATTATGGCTGCAAAATATCTTTAAGTCTGCTGCACAAATTCATATCTAAGCACAAAAAGACATTAAGCGGATAAAATATAGTATGGCTCCATGCATCCAATAGACAAGACAAGAACAAAGTGTTTAAAATAATGATTTGTATTATACTAAAGAATGGGGCACCTGAGAGGAAAACAAGAAAGGTGTTTTCTGGTTCTCCTCAGTGGGATGGGTTCTTGAAAGTCCTCAGTGTTTTAGATCTAACATTCCTCTCTCTTATTGGTGTAGAAAAACAAACATAGAACTCAATGGGAGTTCATAAAGCAAAATGGAAAATGGTGACCAAGAGTAGATCCAGAGTGATCTAATGCAATGAAGGTGACTAATGAATGGGGAAAACCTTCCTATTTATAACAAAATATTGGGGTGGCCTAGAACTCCGTGCGTGAATAAAATATTATTAATCGAATTCTAGAAGCACCCTTTAGGAATATTTTACTATATTTGTTGGAGGGAAAAGGATTCTTGACTTGGGTCAATTCCTTTATTTATAAATAATAAATAAATAAATGATTTATTTATCATTTTAGGGAAATTATGGGAATATAATTAAATAAATAATGATTTATTTGATTATTTACAAATGATTTAGTCAAATTTAACTAGGAATATTATTAAATAATGATTTGAATAACTTATTCCTAGGAAATGATTAAATAAATAATGATTTATTTAATCAATTTTCTTGTTTTGGGTTAAATATGACTAGGAAATATGGGCAAATGTTATTTTATATGGTGAAAGTAGTTTTACTTAGGGTAAAATTGGTCTTACATGGTGTACTTGGGTTCATCTAATGATAATGGGTTAGATGACCAAAAAAATGGTGTAACAGATTGCCCACCAACGTACGAGTGTTAGGAGAAAATCGTATGACCGAAGTACGTTGTAAGAACTCAATCACTAGGCATCAAGAGGGAAATGAGGGAGAGGAATGTAAGGTAGTATAATGTGCTAAAGGACTAGACCCAGAGGAGACGAGACTTACAGGTGCAATAAGTCTCTAGGTGATGAAGTAGTACCAATGTTAAAGGCGGCGGGGGAGGCATACCTATGCTCGCCGATACAATAGTACAAAGAATAAGGCGCCCGGAAAACCACAAAACACAATAATGAAGCATGTGCTGGCCTAAACATGAGCCAGATAAAAATGATGAATCTCACATACATGTGATGCATGGAATAACCTTCAAGACTTATACAAGAAGATTTTAGTACAGGAGATACAAATATACCCAAATTCCCCCTACACACGGGGAAGGGCTCACAAAATATGACTGATATATGCAAATCGAAGAGGTGCTACAAGTGGTTGAGGCCGATATCATCAAATGAGAGGAGCTGCATCAAGGGCGGAAATGAAGAAGTCATCCGAGCATGTGGGGGGCTACCTGCAGGGCCACCTTCTCATGAGGGTTGAGACGTCTCACACACGCCCGGGAATCACCAATAGCTATTTCTGCATCACTGGACCATCAAGTGTATAGATCACGATCAGGCTGAGAAGAGCTCGACCCAAATTACACTGCCCCCTAGACCTGGCTTCTGGAGTAAATGAGCTGATGTCGACAGAAGTAGGTCCGCCATAGGTGAGGTAATAAGGAAACCCCAACCGAGGCACGAGGGAAAAGAGTAGAGTGACGGACAGAGAGAGAGTAATGATGATGATGGAATGAGGGATGATCCAAAGGGGATCGTAAAGAACATGAGTACAAAATGGTATCTCATGATGGAAATTGACACAAACAATAATGAGTGTGGAGGCAAGGTGGTGCCAACAATGAAATGTGTAGTAAGTGAGAAAATCTGATTTTGAGGGGAGGTGAAGTAATGCTTCGTGGACAATAGGTGTCCTGGTGAAGTAACAGAATGTAAAACAAACAAATGCGGGCTATCTAGAAGAGAAGAAAACCCGCATTTCGTAGGGGAAATGCTAGGGGTAATATCTCTTAAGATAGAGTGCATTGCGAGGATTAGGAAGGATATGGCCTTCAAAGTCCTCTAAAAGATATGCCCCCTTACCAAGGTCTTTACTGATGATGTAAGGACCTAGCCATAATGAGTCGAACTTCCCATGACCGAGGGTATCGTGGGCCTGGTCATATACTAGAACGAGGTCACCTTCGTGAAAGGTACGAGGGTGGAATTTTCGGTCATACTGAGCTTTGGTGCGTTTTTTGGTCGCTTCAAGAGTTTGCAATGCAACACGAAGGTCTTCAGAGGCATGCTCGAGCATGATAAGTCATTGTTATAGAGGTTGGGTATTAGGGAGAAGTTCAACGGCCAAGTGAAGGGAAGGGATTTCACACTCGATTGGTAAGACTGCCTCCTCGCCAAAGACAAGGTGGAAAGGAGTGAAACCGGTGGCAGTTTTAATAGAAGTACGATAAGCCCACAAAGCAGGGAAGAGCATGAGATGCCAATTGGTTTTGTGCTTGTTCACCGTTCGTTGAAGTATGGTCTTAATAATTTTGTTGACCGCTTCAACTTGGCCATTACCTTGGGGGTAATAAGAAGATGAATATTGGTGCTCGAAACCCAATAGGGAGGATAGCTCTTGCCAAATCTGATCTTCAAAATGTCGGCCATGGTCCGAGACTAACTGTTTCGGAACTCTGAATCGAGCAATGACATGGTTAAAGAAAAAGAGGGCTGCAGTGGCTGCCGTATTGTTAAACGTTGGCATAGCTTCAGCCCATTTAGTGAAATAGTCAACCACCGCGATGATATATTTGTGGTTACCAATAGATGGAGGTCGACATTCCATAAAGTCGATGGCCCATTTACAAAAAGGACAGGCAGTGACGACAGGGTGGAGAGGAGTGGGAGGAGCTCGCACCTTGGGGGCAAAATGTTGGCAATTGGAATAGTGTTTGACTGCTTCAATGCAATCACTGAAGAGAGAAGGCCAAAAATACCCAGCACGCATGCTTTTTTGGGCGGTGGCAAGGCCGGAGAGGTGGCCACCACAAGTGCTGCTATGACAGGCATTTAGGACTTGCTTGGCTTCAGCGTGTGCGAGGCAACAAAGAAGGACAGTATCTACTCTGCGACGATAAAGGTCGTTGCCGATTAGAAGGTAGTGAGCGGCTTGGTTTTGGATACGTCGTTGAGCATCTCGATCGAGATGAAGGGTGAAATTTTGGGTTCGCAAGTAAGTAAGGATGTCACCATACCAAGGATCGTCGGTGGTGATGGCAAACAAATTTTCATCGGGAAGAGCATCAATAATTGGAGTATCTTGCATTTTGGTAGGCAGATCAAAAATGAGTTCAGCGAGGACTAAACATTTCTTACTTTTTGGGGTGACAAATTCAAGGTTGAATTCTTGGAGGATAACGACCCAACGGGCGTACTTCCCATTGAGGATGCGGCGACTCAATAGGAAAGCCATGGGGTTGGAATCAGTCACAACCTTGGTGGAACGCATGAGGATATGATGACGCAGTTTTTGGACCGAGAACACGATAGCTAGTGCTAATTTTTCTTCATGCGATTAGGACACAGGGGGACCGGCAAGGTTCTTACTGACATAATATATCACATGTTCGATACTGTTATCATCCTCCTAGATAAGGACACCAGCAACCGAATAGGTGGAAGCGGAGATGTATAGGATGAATTCTCGGTCAAAGTTTGGGGGACGGATCAAGGGAGCAGATGTGAGAGCATGCTTGAGGGCGTTAAAAGAATATTGAGCGTACATATCCTAGACAAAAGGGGTGTGAGATCGAAGAAGTCTAAGAAAACCATGTACGGTAGTGGCGTAGGTAAGAATAAATCGGCGAAGAAAATTGGCTTTGCCTTGGAGAATTTGTAGCTAGCATAAGGTACGAGGTATAGGAAGTTCAAGAATGGCTTGAAATTTCAAAGGGTCGAGAGTTATCCCATCTTTTGACATGATGAAGTCGAGGAGGTGACCGGTAGGAACACAGAAGACACATTTCAATGGGTTAAGGCGAATGTTATACTTGCGGCATCGAAGAAAAATGGTACGCAGGTCATGAAGGTGTTGTGCCCGATGTTTAGAACGAGCAGTAAGGTCGTCTAAATAGGCAAGGATAATATGGGCTAAGTCATGGAAACAATAAGACATGGATTGTTGAAAGGTAGCGCCGGATGTTTTAAGGCCAAATGGCATGATGCGGTATGCAAAAGTGCCCCACAGACTAATGAATGCGGTTTTAAGTTGATCAACACGACGGATAACAATTTGGTTGTATCTAAAGAAGCCATCCATAAAGGAGAGAATCTCGTGCCCTGCACAATCATCTATGATTTGGTCAATAAATGGTGTGGGGAAGTTGTCTTTGGGACAAGCTTTGTTCAGATCGCGAAAGTTGGTGCAAACACGAATGGTGCCTTGTTTTTTGAGGACGGGAACTGGTTTAGACACCCAAGTGGTATATTCGATGGGGTAAATGAAACCAGCCTGCCGGAGCTTATCGATTTCAGCTTTGATGGCTTCGCGTCTAGAAGGATGAATGGGTGTCAACTTTTGACGGACCGGAATGGCATCAAGCCATGTGTCGATGTGATGTTCGACAATGGCAGGATCGAGTCCGGGCATTTCTGAGTAGGACCAGGCGAAAATATCATGGAATTCTTTGAAGTGTTTGGTGTAGGCTTCAATTTCTTCTGGAGTGCATTGGGTGCCCATGGTGATATCTTCTTCAATACTGGGTTTGACAGAAATGTCTATTTTAATGGTAGGAGAGATATTATCCATGTTGCCTTCTTCGAAAGCGTCAGGTGCAGGGATGGGGTTTTTGAACCAATCAAATTTATCGGGAATGAAGTCTTTAGATTCGAGGGCATATTGGTCATGGGACTGATGTGGTAGGAAGTATGCACGATGGTGCATATCGTCCCATGGAAAATTAGGTGTGGTCATAGCTTCCATGATGTCTTCATCGGTTTGAAAGATGGGAAGGGTGGGAGGAAGAGGAGTATCAGAGGAGGTAGAGATATGAGACACCTGATTTGGAGGGGGGAGGCTCACGTGCGTGTCAGCATGAGGGGTGACAGTGGAGTGAACAGATGAGTCGGGTGCCAGGAGACGTGGGGATGAGGAAAGGTAGAGAATAGTGGCTGAAGTTTGGGTCATTTCAGTATCAGGAGGAGGAATGGTAATCGAGGGAGACATGGGGTCTGGTGGTAGGGAAGAAGGATGGCGGGAAAGCGCGGCTTCAAATTGGCAGTGTACGGCTAAAGAAGCGCGATACTCATCAAGGCCGGGGCAAAGATGGGTGTAATGTCCATGGAAATCACACAAAGAACAAGGGTGATTGGTGCGCAAGTGTTTAAGTTTAGGAAGAGAATCAGGTAGGGTGATAGAGACTTCAGGGAGAGCAGATTCGGGAAACATCTCATTGACCATGGTTTTGAGATGTGGTAATTCAGGACAAGTATGGGTAGCATGTCCGAAAATATCGCACAAAGCACACTGGATGGGATGCTTTGGAGGTCGAGGATGGGCAAAAGTTGTCGGGGTGGCTTTGTCCTTGGATGCCCCCCTGCGACCTTGGCTAGTGGCACCTGGCATGGTTGCCATAGGGAGTGGTTCCTGATGAGGGGACTGAGGTACAAGTGCAGCGGGAGAAACCATGGGTATCAGTTGAATTGGGGTCAAAGAAAGATAAGGTTTGGGTTGGCCAGGCAGATTAGGGGCTGGGGGGTCTAGGTACCAGACGGGCATGCCCAAGGTCAAGTTGGGGAGGTATAGGGTAGCCAAGATAGGGAAGGAATGAGCACCGGGAGGGGGAGCAAGGAAAGGAATCTGACCAGAAGGGAAATGGCCAGGAGGAGTGTTCGGGGAAGGAGATTCCGAAGGAAGAAGGTGGGCTAGCGGGGGCGAAGGGCTAGGAGTTGGTGGATTTGGGCGAGGGTGTGTTGGCTTACTAGCCAGGATGGGCTGTGCAAGGTCAGCCCATGAAGATTGCATCATGCAAACATTCGCCATGCTAGGATCGGGTACGGGAGGAAGGTATAAAAAGGTTCCAAGCAAGGGGGAGTTTATAGACGCCAGGGGAAACACTGGTCAAAGAATCAACAGTTGGTTTATTGGTGACAGTAGAGATGGTGGACTCAGGGGAGGTCTGAGATTTTGGTTCATGGTATGTCAACTGGTCGATGGTGACAATCTTGCCATTATGAGGGAAGAGCATTTTGCGGTAGACTTCGGATGGGATGGCAGACATGGCATAGGTGTAACTATGCCCCAAAAGAATGTTGTAGTCAAGAGGGGCGTCAATAACTTCAACGTCGACACAAACAATTTTTCCTGCCAGGGTGATAGGAAAATTACGAAAGAGGCCAGTGGGCTGGGAGGCATGGCCATCCCACGCACGAAGGGTGAATGTGGAAGGAGCCAGCTCAGGGGATCCAAGTTGTTTCCAAACCAAAGCGAACATCACACAAGTGGATGCCCCCTCATCAATAATACACCGAGCGACAGTGGAATTTCGAATTTTGACTGGGATTTGGAAAGCAACAGAAGGAGGAAGAGGGGGAGGGTCAGACTGACGGGCGTCGAAAACAATCAATTGTTCATCAGCAGGATCTACAACGCCCACGATAGATAGTAGAGCCCTCTTGTGAGAAGGACATGACTGGAGGAGTTCCAGTGTTGAAATGGTAGAAGGAGATTGGGCCAGATCATCTACTATGCTGTAGGAATGGGCAACCTGACCAGAGGCAGCATTTCGGCGTAATGGTCCCTTAGGAGTCTTGGGATGAACCTCGGCTTTTGGCGGAGGGAGTTGCAAGGGACCATTGGGTGTCGATAGAGGCTCTGTAGGACCTGACGAGGGAGACTCAGAGACAAATGGAATGGGAGGTATGGAAGACTGACGGGTTCGAGTTTGAAGGTTGAGGTTGACAGTGAGAGGTGGGTCAGAGGCCATCATGAGAATTTGGTAATCAGAGGAACCAGAAGGGGAAGGTTGAGTGGTTACCGGGGGATGAGGGGATTGAGTGGCCACAAATCCTTGTTGAGGGAAAGGATCAGTAAACACAGCGGGTTGAGAAGTATTCGGGGTGGGAGGGACAGTAGGGGAGGAATTTTGTCCCCGCACGGTGGCCTGAGAATCCCACATCTGCCGCATTTGTGTTAATAAGGGACAATCGTGAGTGTAATGACCATAAACACCGCAACACGAATAGGGCTTATTGGTGCGAAGTGGCCTGTTTGGCTTGGGCTGAGAACCCTGTGGCTGGTTAGCAGTGTGAGGATCAATAATTGAAGGATTGGGTCCATGATTACCAGGGGCAGATTGATTGCCTTTCCTCTTTCTTTGAGAAGGAAGAAAATTATGTGCCCCCTGCTATGCAAAGACTTGCCCTGGAGGGGGTAGTAAGTGTGGTTGCAGGGGTGGAAAAGGCAAGGGAGTGGGTGGTCCAAATGCTGGAGGAGCTGGGACACCAGGTTGTGGATATGGATAAGGGGTAGGATAGGCAACATTGAGGTAAGCAGGAGGGTGGGAAAAAGGAGAGGGATGCCGTATCCTGGATACATGCTACCTAGAGGGGAAAAGGTGCCAGAGGGGCTGGCATCCTCTGGAGGGAAGCTCGGAAGAGTATGGGATAGAGCTCCAACGATACCGTCGGCAGAATGAGATGCCCTCGAGGCATTAGGGCCACCGTGCTTGGGAAGGTTAGGAAGGACGGTATAAACATAACCAGATTGGGCGTAGATAAGGTCATATTTCAAGGCTATTTGGAGGGCGGCTTCTTCGGTTTGGGGAAAATGGGATGCGACATCTTTGCCAATGGGAGGTAAGAGAGGGCGAAGGAACCAATCCATGTAAACCTGATCTTCAAAGGGGGGAGCGCGACACAAGCTCCGTCTTCGCTGCCATTCCTAGACATGAGAAGAAAGGCGGGTCGAAGAGGATTGATGGAAAGAAGTTAAGAGTTCAGTACCAATGTCGTATAGGAGGGGGAGCTGGAAATAAGATAGAAATGCTTGGGCAATGGTCGCAAAGGTGGTATGGGAAGAGGTGGCTTGGTCAACATACCATTTAGAAGCTTCTCCGGTAAGCGTGCGTTGGAATAATTGAAGATGGATGGAGTCATCAGTGATGGAATTGGAGGAACACCACATGTGAAAAGATCGAATATGGTTAGAGGGATCTTCACTAGCAAGGCCTTCGAACTTGGGAATGTCAGAGGGGAGCTTGGTTGGCATATCAGGCTAACTGACATTGTGGCGAATAGGATCATTGATCAGCTGATTGAAATCGGGGAGACTGAGGCCGGCCATATAAGGGAGTAATGGGGCAGTCGAGGTAGGTCATGTAGGGGTTCCACTAGAAACGGACCCAGCAGTAGAACTGGGGTTAGGGCTAGGTTCAGAACTAGACATGGTGAAGGTAACAGGGGGGAACCAAAAGGAGGGGGAGAAACCGAACAATCAGAGGAAGAGTCGGAGTGCGGACTCAGGGGAGGACTTACTCGATGATGACGGGAAGGAGGAAGTTGACCGACCGGAAACTGAGGGTGAAGGCCAAGAAGTCTCCGGGAGAAGCGCCTTGGGGGCGCAATGATGACGGGAAGAAGAAAAACCAACAAAGGTAGGGAGGGAAAAAATCAAGTGAGGTCAAGGGCGGAGAGGTGTAGTGAAAAATAATTTTAAAGTCTTTTCCAGGTGGTGTTAACCAGGCTCTTCTTCACTTAGGGTCAGTGTGTGGCGTGCGTTAATTTTAATTGTTTAAACCTAGACATTTTGAGAGTAAAAGAAAAAGTGTGTTGTGTAATTGAAAATAAATGTGTAGTAAATAAAACAAAAAGAACAGAAAATTAACAGCTACTAATGCATCAATGTAACCTAAGAAGGCAGGTCTCTCAAAACTAGTCTATAAGAGGGAAAAAACTAAGCCAAGAATGCAAAAAGGAGGCCGATAGATCTAATGTCAGGAGGGACTGGTATCTAAAGGAGAAATCTGCTGAAAAGTGGTGCAGAGAATAAAAAATAGGCAGAGGCAAGGTTGCTGCTAAAAAAGGAGGAGATCAGCTAAAAATAGAAGAGACAAGGCAGTGGCCATGGAAAGGAACCCAAACAAAACGATATGAGGTGATTTGAGAGGGAGAAGAGCTGATCTAAAGGGATCTGAAAAGGAGGTATCAGATCTGAGAAAAATAAGGCTGAAATTCTGAAAATTCAGACTTCCAAAATAGCAAAGACTCTCCCACAAAAAATGGAGGGTACTAGAACCCTAAGGGGCAAGATTCCCTCTTAGTTGAGTAAAGCATATCAAAAACAGGTCTAAACGGGTAGAGACGGAGGCTGAAAAACCCTGACAGAAGATTCAAACAACCCCAGAAAAAGTACTGAAAAATTTGCAGAAAAAGTGGAGGTCACAGTTTCTGACCTATTTGCAGTCCAGGTCGCAGGTTTGGGGCAGAAAAGTGCGTCCTCAAGCTCAGGTCACACTTTTTGGGCCGATAAGTGTGACCTGAAGATCCGACTCTTTCGGCGGAAGATTTCAAAAAAAATTGTCGTCTCAGCTGCGGCTGATGTTTGTCACCTGCGCAATAAGGCCAGAAACACACAGAAGTTAAAAATTTGACTGTTTGAGGGTTTTAGAGGTGGAAAGCACCATAAAAATAGGAAAAACAGGAAATGGGAGAGAAACCCTAGGGTCTGAAACAACTGGATATGCAGGAATAGATAAAACGACTGTGTTCGTAAAATAAAACCCATGTGGAGTCGCCAATTATTAGTATGAATCTTTCATCGTAAAAGATCACTTTAGCTACACATAACAAATAGCCCTAACATCGATTATGGCTGAAAAATATCTTTAATTCTGCTGCACAAATTCAGATCTAAGCACAAAAGACATTAAGCAGATAAAATATAATATGGCTCCATGCATCCAATAGACAAGACAAGAACAAAGTGTTTAAAAGAATGATTTATATTATATTAAAGAATGGGGCACCTGAGAGGAAAACAAGAAAGGTGTTTTCCGGTTCTCCTCAGTGGGATGGGTTCTTGGAAGTCCTCAGTGTTTCAGATCTAGCATTTCTCTCTCTTAGTGGTGTAGAAAAACAAACATAGAACTCAATGGGAGTTCATAAAGAAAAATGGAAAATGGTGACCAAGAGTAGATCCAGAGTGATCTAATGCAATGAAGGTGACTAATGAATGGGGAAAACCCTCCTATTTATAACAAAATATTGGGGTGGCCTAGAACTCAGTGTGTGAATAAAATATTATTAATCGAATTCTAGAAGCACCCTTTAGGAATATTTTACTATATTTGTTGGAGGGAAAAGGATTTTTGACTTGGGTGAATTCCTTTATTTATAAATAATAAATAAATAAATGATTTATTTATCATTTTAGGGAAATGATGGTAATATAATTAAATAAATAATGATTTATTTAATTATTTACAAATGATTTAGTCAAATTTAACTAGGAATATTATTAAATAATGATTTTAATAACTTATTCCTAGCAAATAATTAAATAAATAATGATTTATTTAATCAATTTCCTTGTTTTGGGTTAAATATGATTAGGAAATATGGACAAATGTTATTTTATATGGTGAAAGCAATTTTACTTAGGGTAAAATTGGTCTTACATGGTGTACTTGGGTTCATCTAATGATAATGGGTTAGATGAACAAAAAAATGGTGTAACAAGAATGACTACGACCAAGCTGAAAATAGATGATTTTAGAATGATTTCCTTTCCACATAAAGGTACAATCACAATCATTAATCAATTATCCTTTTTTTCTTCCGCTTCGCAGGTAACTGGAAGCATTCCGTTTGTTCACTTACCCCAACTAGAAATTCATAACATTGGTGTAGGACTCTTAAAGGATTCCACTCTTATGGGAACATTTTCATTACCGCTACCTACGACGTCGGCAAAAATATCAAGCATAGAGACCTGCTACATGATTGCTTCTACTCTAACTGGCTTAAGGAAGAGTACGGGTGATTATGATATTTCTACATTGGATGATGTTTTACCACCCAACCCTATTGAGCTAGCATATCAATCAATCTATTTGTCTTGGGCGGAAAATCTGAAATCAATGTCACTGAGTGTTTGCGTTGATCGTTCATTAGATTTTGGTACTCCATCTGATCCATTTTCCTCAAAATTTTTGACAGATGAAAATATTTTGGAAGCTATGATGTCAGAAGGAGAACCATGGGAAGATTACCATCATCGTTCCCATCTTCCTGATTATGAAGAAAATACTCTCAGTGAACTATATCACCCATCCATCAAAACTTTCTTTTCGAATTATTTACCGATTAATGCAATTGACTTTGCGAGAAATTTATCAAATATCGAAGAAACGATTTTTATCGATATTTAGACCATATCTAGCGTTGTAGAAAATATTCATGTCCGTGTATCTTGTTCTCCATTATAACTTGATTCATATCGCTCTCTTTTTCGTGAATTTCATGATGTATTCACTTGGTCTTACAAGGAAATGCCAGGCATAGATACTAGTATAGTTGAACACACTATTAATATGTATCCTGATGTCAAACCGGTGTGCCAACGACTTCATCCTGTACATCCAAAGAAAGCCGCTACCATTAAAGCAGAAGTTGAAAAAATTTTGCATGCTAGTTTCATTTACCCTGTTCCGCTAACTGAGTGGGTTTCCAATATTGTTCTCGTTATGAAAAAACAAGGAACCATTAGAGTGTGCGTCGATTATCGGGATGTCAATCAGGCTTGTCGAAAAGACAACTATCCTACTCCCTTTATCGACCAGATTATTGACGATTGTGCTGGTTGCGAAATATTTTCATTTATGGATGGATTTTATGGCTACAATCAAATCAATATCCACCCAGATGACCAACATAAGACAACATTAATCTGTCCCCGGGGCACATTCACCTATGGGAAACTTCCGTTTGGTTTAAAGAACGTTGGGGCAACTTTTCAGAGAGCAATGGATTATGCTTTCAACGACATCAAGCACATTGTTCAACCATATCTAGATGATTTATCAACACATTCACGAAATTGGACTGATCACCCAATGCATTTGAGAGCCATTTTCTTACGTTGCCGACACTACAAAATATGCCTCAATCCACACAAATGTGTGTTTTGTGTTGGTTCTGGTCAATTTCTTGGATTCGCAGTCTCAAAAGAAGGAATTCGAATAGACCCACCGAAGGTACAGGACATTCCTGATTTTTTTGCACCATCAAACTTACTTCTGATACAAAAAATTCAAGGAAAGGTCCTAAGAAGGTTCATTCCAAACTACGCTGAAATGGCTAAAGGATTTACTCGATTATTGAAAAAGGGGGTTCCCTTCCATTGGGACCAAGTTGTGCAAGCTTATTTTGATGCTGTCAAGGACCATCTTGTCCGAGAATTATTAATGTATCCTCCTAATTATAAAAATGATTATTTCCTATATATCACCGCAGCTGAAACGACCATTGCTATGGTTTTGGTCAAAGTAGAAGATGGAATTGAACATCCGATCTATTATTTGAGTCGTAATCTCAATGATACGGAAGTTAAGTAACCGTACATGGAAAATCTTGCCTTGGTAGCTGTACAAGCTGTCCAAAGATTTGGCCATTATATCCTGCTCCGAAAAACAACAATAGTTTCATATTGCAACCCCATGACTTACATCTTATCACGTCAATTGCTGGGGGGAAAATATTCAAAATGGATTGTCATTTTGTAGGAATTTGATTTGGAATTCATCAAATCTAAGTCAAAGAAGTCTTTAGTTTTGGCTGAGCTTCTCTGTTACCTTCCCTCTGATAGTACTGCTACTGCATCAGAACCATCTATTCCATACAAGTCTTTGTTTCTGATCGGATCATTTGATCCCTGGTATGGAGATTTCATCATATATCTCCAAACCCAAAATTTTCGACCTAATACCTCTCGCTCTGATCAGCGATGCATTCGATACCAAGCTGAAGATTATCTAATCGTCGGCGATACATTTTATCATCGTGGTATCGATACCATTTTAAGGAGGTGCCTCACTCATGAGGAGGCCGAAAAAGTATTAAATGATTATCATGCTGGGGCTTGTGGTGGAAACTTATCTAGATATGCTACGACACAGAAGATACTCCGCGCTGGTTAATTTTGGCCTACTATTTTGGCCTACTATTTCAAGCACTAGAAACACTAGAAAAATTATTGGAACGATGTATTGCTACCAGGTAGATCCGACAAAAATAGAAGTAATCCTTTTATTAGCCACACCTTGTATGAGGACAGAGGTATGTAGTTTCCTTAGATATGCAGGATACTATCGTAGGTTTATAAATAATTTCTCACAAATTGTTGTGCCCTTGTATGCATTAACTAGAAATGTTGAATTCCATTGGTCTGATAAATGTGACACTGCTTTTATAGATTTAAAGAAATTTGTCTTGACATCACTGATCTTACGTGGTCCTAACTGGAAGCTTCCCTTTCACATTTCCTTGGATGCATCTGACATTGCGATAGGGGCAGTTCTCGGTCAATAAGAAGATAAAAATCCCTATGCTATTTATTATATCAACAAGAATCAAACTATACAGTGACTGAAAAAGAGTTCTTGGTTGTCATTTATGCTATCAATAAATTTAGACATTATATAACTAGCTATCAATTAACCCTGTATACTGATCACTCTACCATTAGATATATAGCCAATAAAACGATTACAAATGGGAGAGTAACTCATTGGTTGTTGCTTTTATAGGAGTTTGAAATAACTATCAAAGATCATCCAGGGAAGGAGAACGTGGTTGCGAATTTCCTGTCCAGAGTTCCCAAATCAGATGACACAGTAGTGGTGGACGGTCAATTTCCCGACAAACATCTCTTCGCTATAGCAATAAAAAAACCATGGTACGCAAATGTAGCAAACTACCTGGTAGTAGGAAAGCTTCCCAGACACTTGACATCAAAGGAACATAAGCTGATTGTTCAGCGCAGTGCTAGATTTTCCTAGATTGGTGGATATGTTTTTCATACAGGAGCTGATATGCATATACATATATGCATCCGAGAAGATGATATTTATCAAATTTTACGGGCCTGTCATAATGAACCATGTGGTGGCCATTTTTCAGATCGCAGAATGGGGCACAAAGTATTGCAAATGGGTTATTATTGGCCTACAATTTTTAAATATGCTAAGAAATTTGTCCAAGCCTGCAATAGTTGCCAAAGAATGGTCCGCCCGAGCAAAGCTGATGAAATGCAATTACAACCAAAATTGGTAGTGGAACCTTTCCAACGGTGGGCACTAGACTTCGTTGGACCATTCAACTCACCATCGAAATAGAATATTTACATACTGGCTGCCATAGATTACGTAACGAAGTGGGTAGAACCAATGGCTTTATCAAGAGATACGGAAGAATCTGTGATCAATTTTATTTTTGGGAAATTTGTGCGATATGTCTTACCACGGGAAGTGATAACTAATGGGGGGGCATAGTTTGTGGGAAATAAAATTATGGCCACCCTGAACAACCACCATATCATCCATAGAGTCACATCTCCCTACCACTCCCAGGAAAACGGGCAGGTTGAAAGTACCAACAAAGTCCTTGAGGCAACACAAAACAGTATCAACACATCGCCGAGATTGGGCTACTAGAATACCAGAGGCCTTGTGGGCTTACCGCACAACATGTCGAAACACCATTGGATATTCTCCGTACCATCTGGTATTTGCAAGAGAACCAATTTTTCCTATCGAATTCGAAATAAAGACTCTAAGGACAACCCAAGAGGTGGGGTTGGACTTAACAGAGGCCCAGATTAGAAGAATTTAGAAAATAAATGAATTAGATGAAATAAAATTACTGACTCTGCAACGCACCACAATCATCCAACAACAATGAGCTAAGTGGCATGAAAACCTCATCAAAAAGAAGACATCCCAGAAAGGAGATTGGGCACTTCTCTATGACTCCAGATTCCAAGACTTCCTGGGAAAGTTACAAACAAGGTGGCTCAGTCCATAAAAAATTCAAGAAGTACACAATAATGGTACCCTCACCTTGACTACCATAGACAGATTTGGTTCTACATTCTGAGTCAAGGGACATAGACTACACTTCTATCATAAACCACTTACAATGGAGTCTTTCTGCCAGAAGGTACGCAATGATCCCACCATCCAAATTTTAGCTGCAGGGGGTGGTAGCCCCACAACTTTAAGTGCATGAAATTTTTTTACTTCCTCTTGTAAATATTGTATATATTTTCCCTATAATTTATAGTTTTCTCATTTTTTGTACATTCTTCATACTCACAACTGTATTCTTTTCCTTTATCCTTCCATTTGTTTTGTTTATTTTTGTTGTTCAAACATTTGAACGACTGCTGTTCAATCCAATTGAACATCTTCTGTTCAATCGGATTGAACAACCATTTGTGTGTTTATTTTTGTTGTTCAAACCTTTGAACAACTGTTGTTCAATCCAATTGAACATTTTCTATTCAATCAGATTGAACAACCATGTGTTGTTTATTTTTGTTGTTCAAATCTTTGGACGGTTGTTGTTCAATCCAATGGAACAACTACTATTCAATCGGATTGAAAAACCATGTGCTTGCATGTTTATTTGCACTGTTCAAATATTTGAATGACTACTTTTCAATCCAATTGAATAGCTGTTGTTCAATCGGATTGAAAAACTGTGTGCTTGCGTGTTTATTTGCGTTGTTCAAACCTTTGAACAACTGCTGTTCAATCCGATTGAACAACTTCTGTTCAATCGAATATAACAACTAATTTTTTTCTTCTTCTCTATAAGCATGTTATTTATTTCTTTTTGATGATCTCTGCTTGAATATCCACTCCTCATTTCACACCCTGGCCATAAAAGACATTTCTGAACAAGAATTGGCACTTGAAAAGGAGAAAAGCAGTAATGTTACTAATATGATGATCCTTTGGAACTTTGATGGAAAGCTCTACTCCGAAAGCTAACACGGTTTATCTATGCAATGAAGGGCTAGACATATCCTGCTCAAACATGTTATCACAAAATTCATATATTATAATGGTATATCTTTCTACACTCTCGAGTATTATTCCCCTTTGACATAAGGATATAGGAATAAGGAGTATTAATTGTATTGGAATTATTTTTACTTCTCATACCATCCCTAACTCTTAAGGAGTTAATGAGCCTCCCTTCATGTATAAAGAATAAGAAATATTATGTTTATATGAAAATTTTTAAGAGAGAATAGGGGGTCTCATCACTAGCCAACCTACCATGATCATACGGATTTAACAGGTGATATGCCCATAATGGCCAACACACCAGGGTAATGACCTTCTCGACAACTCAAACTGCTTGAAGGACAGGAGGTCTCATAACAAGCCGGCCTGATCACTCTATTACAATTCTAGTGAGTGGCACTGTGACCATCTGGCCACCACACCAGGGCAGTGGTCTCTTCATAAAACAAAGAAAAATGCCTACTTTTCAAAAAGAAATATTATGTTTATATGCAAATTTTTAAGAGAGAATAGGGGGTCTCATCATGAGCCAGCCTACCATGATCATAAGGGTTTAACAAGTGACATGCCCACAATGGCCAACACACCAGGGTAGTGACATTCTTGACAGCTCAAATTTCTTGAAGGATAGGAGGTCTCATCATGAGCCGGCCTAATCACTCTGTCACAACCCCAGTGAGTGGCACCTTGACTATCTGGCCACCACACTAGCATGGTGATCTCTCCATAAAATTGGAAAAACATCTACTTTTACATAGAGGATTCTGGCTCATTTTTCAGGTTAAAATAAAAACCCTGTCGAGGCTATGAATGCTTGCCGGAAACAGTGGCTCTGCTTGTGGTATGGGAGTATTTTTCTAACGATCGCCAATTACTTTTATATATGCCTTATTTCCTATTTCATCCATTTTCGAGATAAGTGCACTACTCGAATAAGTGTTAATACTATCTACCTGTATAATTAACTATGAATGAATTATCCTTTCATGTTTGAATTAAGGGATGACAGCACCAATCATAATCCATCACTATCAGGCTTCTGTCATGTTATACCATTAAATAAGGACACCCTATCATAATAATTGCTATATCTCTTTTCTTCCCTTCTTCGGTCATTTCCACCTAATATACACTTATGATAATTACCAATTCTAACCTTTACATCACATGCATTCATGATTGTTGCAATCTCTCCTCTTTTCTTGAGCTCCAAGGCCACATATGCCCTTCTCTCGTACAACTGTGATTACTTATTTCTGACCTTTTCCCTCGTATGCATTCATGATTGCTGCAATCTCTCTTGTACTTAAGGATGTGGATTTCCTTCTCCTGAGAGAGGGGGTGTAAATATCCATAATGAATAAGCATGCGAATTCCCTGCACAACTTCCTTTGGATACGATAATGGGACTAAAAGATCATTGCATTTACGATATGAAGTTACATACATTTACAACATAAGGTTGCAATTTATTTTTCTCTCGCATGCAATGTGTGTTCTAACCAATAGGGCCGAAATAAACGCAGACAGAGGGAGAAATTAGTTCAGATAACACATCATCCATGGGAGGAAATTCTCTCCGAAATGAACCCACAACCTTCCAAATCTCAGAAGTATCTTGCAACATTCTCCAACAAGTTGGCTGGTGGCCATATCTACAAAAAGTGCAAGGGTTTGACACATAAATAGTAGTTGAGTTCCTGCAAAACCTGCGGGAAGGACACACTACAGTCAGAGGAAGAATCATACCGGTCACCGATCAAATAATCGTGGAAGTATCTGGAATATCAACAGAGGGAGAAAGATGGACCGAAAAACATATACTCCTACGTAAAGCAGTCTCAGCATACTAGGACCCAGGAGAACCATTGGAACATAAATGAAAGGGGATTAACCCTGCGTCCTTATAGCAACCTTGGAAGGAATTGGCAGTGTTCATCCAAAGATACATCACATGCAATGGATGCCAGGACCTGGTAAAACCCCGCCAACTTAAACTCTTAGCTGTTCTCAAACGAAAAAAATTTAGTTAATCTGCCTTCTTTCTTGAATTTTGTATTGCGCAACACTGTTGTTTGAAATAGAAAAGCCAAAAACCCCCAAGCAGTTGTCAGCCACCATGGCTTAATCAAATTAATCATCATTCATGAGCTAGGAAAACAATAGCCATCTTGGGATAACTTAGTTAATCTTGACCTGCATGCCCCTGAGGAAAACAATGCTAGAACAGAAATTGAACTTCCTAGAATAAACATACCCAGGAAAGCAAGAGGGAAAAGGGCCCATGCCTTGACCTCAGAACCAGGGAAACAAAGACGGTCCGAAAGGTTATAATTACAGCAAGACACCTTTGAATTTACAGATGAGGCAAGACCGTCCCATACACCACCTTCAAGCCCTCAAAATATTCCCTTACAAGACTGTGAAGAAGAAATGACTCGAGTTCTGGAGAAAATAAGGGAATCCTATGAAATTAGAAGCCCATTTGAACAAGCTGAGGAGCAAGGGGACTCATTGAATCAATCTGCCACCGCCAGCAACTCTGGCCACACTGAAATATTACCCCACTAGGATGAATTATAGGCTTTAAGGGTTTTAAATCCCCCCGAGAGTGAATGGGTGATAAGGGAAGACCAAACATAACGAATATCTGAATCTGGAAATCAGTCAAGAGATAACGTTCCATTAGAACAAAACAAAAGCATGGAGACAGTGCCCCTAACACCCGAAGGGAACATTATCTCACCCATTCGGGATGTTAATCCAAAAATAAACTTCGAATAATAGGAAGGAAATATCATCACTGATAACCTTAGAACTGGCACCACCATTCTTGAAACCGAAGCTGCTACTCCTCCATCCACTGCCAAAAACTTGCTAGAAGAGAAATCAGCTGAAAATAAATTAAGGAAAATGAGCAGGACCTACAAGAGGTTAAGAAAGATGATAAAACACTTGATGAAATAGTTGAAGGAAGTGTGCAAGGCTCGAAAGCCTAAGAAGGAATTGGATACCATAGAAACCCAAACAGAGTTTGTCACCCAATTGGTAGAAATTGCTGAGATTTCTGTACAGATTGAACTAGCAGACACTACTGAAGCTTCTGTGCAGACTAGTCTAGAACTTACAAAAGAGAAGGAAACTCAAACAAAGGAGACACCTTCCTACACTCCCCTAATAGAAAAGGCTTCCAATCAAAAATTGCATAACTAATTAATTCAAGCCCAACATGAATTGGCCTAGTGCAGAAAAAAAGTAGTGCCCTTACAGGAACATCAAGCACTACTGAAGAAATTCAAATACATTTCTGCAACTGAGGATGAAACATTTTCCCTACTCAGAGAAGAAAGGACGAAAGTAAAGAAAGCATAGGATCAGGTGGAACAAACTAAGAAGAAAACCAATATGGTTTTCTCTCTTTACTCTGATGTACTAACTTGTAGGGCACCAGCCACCAACTATGCTTTATTCTTAGCAGAACAATATTTACTGTTGAAAATCAAGGCTATCACGGTAGGGAAGCCTACGAATTTTAAAAATGTTGAGGAATTTTTCCATGGTTGCAATGAGTAGAATGAGCAGGTCCAATATCTTTTGTGTGAATTATACTTACACAATTTATTTCTAGAGGAGGTCAGGGACAATAATCCCAACCCCTTTCAGGCTTTCCTATATTTTTCCAAGAACCAGACTCGGTAGGCTAAAGCCTACAACACCTTTCAGAAGAGAGAGCATGGCATAGACCTATGGGTTGGGGGGAACCTAATAAACCCCTATACCTGTTCACCCAACATAAGAAATTCATGCAGAGGAAAGGAGTGATCTCAAAACTGGGGCCTATCTATAAGGATATAGTGCAACATGGGAGGGATTACTTCCAGGACATTCAGCGAGAAGCATTGGCATCAACCAAATAGAGGCGGCTAGCCTCCAAGAACAACGTGAAAAACAGAGAGCCATTTGGTTACAGGAACTTCAAAGCAGCTGCTTCTAGATTCCTTCTATACAGTAACCTAATCTTGAACATAGGCCCTACATGGATAGGGTGCAGATACATTTTCCCTCTCATCTGGTACCTCCCTGAGGATTATCATCACGATTATGAGTTGCTAGAGGGGCACACGAAATCTGCCTTTGAAAAGATCAGACAAAGACATGGCTTCAGAGTCTATAAAGAGGAGGTATAGCCTGCATATTATCTAACCCAGCTATACCTCAATTATTTGTTTGAATGAGGACCTACAAATAGGTCAATAGGGGAGTATGTTGGGCCGAGAAGAAGGTACGTTTCATCCCATATTTATGATGATTTTTTATGTACTTTTATGAATTTTCCCCTCATCTTAGCAATAAATTAAAGGGAAATAACGTAAAGCCAAGGTAGAATGAACTAATGATAAAAGTAATATTTAACAATTTAAAAATGACTTGTCATATATTTATTGATAGGGAAGCAAATTGGTTGAACTGCTAATGACCAAAAGACAGCTGAAAAGGGAAGAAAATGGGATCATAATGGCTCCTATGCACCAGTGGGAGATGGAGAGTCACATCCACGCTTGGAGTACTCAAACGACATCCACAAAGCAGCAGGGTCCCATATGGAAAGGAATCGCTACTACTTTTGAATTCTCCTCTAAAAGGCCGAAGATGAACAATCTAGATATATATTTTCTCTGTAATAGAGGTATTGGGACAAAGTCGTCAAGTTGTATTAATGTATTAATCTCCAGCTTAATAAAGAATCTAGAATTTTTGGAATAGAAAATCTCTGAGTTTTCCTTAGCAGTAGACTTCTGATCGATTTGGGTCCAGCCTTGGGAGTTTCTCTACTACTTCTGTGCTATACGTTTATTTATAGAACTTTCATTTCCAGTCATCTAGTGCATTTCATATGATCTCGTTTAATTTGTTAATTGTGAACATAAGATGCGACAGCTTCCTCTTTCATTAGAATATTTCACCATTCACGCCTTCTTACTTAAAATCAATGTTTTCATAATTGTTTAGATGCTTTCATCATTTCCCAATGATTTTATAATCATTTGATTAATTTTAACACAGCTGGTGTTCAATTTTACATGTAGTTAATGTTGGATCTTTTCATTATCATTGTGAGCATTGGGTTTCCATTTAATTCAGAGGGATGCCATTCGATGATTTAAAAGAGAGTTCCACTGAAAAATTTAGAATAATCATTTGCTGTTAAATTTATTAGAGTTGCTGTTCAATTCATTATGATTGATGTTCAATTCATCATAGTACGTTGTTCAATTGTAGTTTTTTCTTTTCAGTTCAGAGTAGTTATTTCTGCATATGCTTAGAACAGAATAGTCAAAAGCATTCTATAATTCCCTTCCAAATTGATTTGATTGAACTTCAAGAATTAGATAGTCTTCCTTATGATAATTTAGAGTAGTTGTCTTGCGATATCAATTGCATATATTTTTCTTACACCCTTGAAATAACAAGACATGCCCTGGGTTGATAATTAAATGAGAAGCATTAAAGTTGCCTGTAACAGTCACCTTTATAACCCAAAAAAAATATCAAAGTAAATAATACTGCACCGTACACAGACATATAGATCATTTACTAAAGCATAACACACACATGAAAAAGGACACAGTATTTATTTTACAGTGTCCCCGGAAAAACCCAATGTGGGAAAACTGGTGCAGTAGCTCTCATATGGTTTATTTATTATGCAGAATATTTGAATACATCAAGGGCACCAGTAGTGGTTTTCCCAATAGATAAATCACATCATATGTACTCTATCACTTGGAGACATAAAATATGGCTGATTCAACTGAGGCTTCAGACCTTCTGAATCACTGAATACGAGCCCTTTCTTCCCATTGGAAATCCCAACGCTGCCTCTACTAGCACTACGTCAGCTTTGTGTCTTTGCTAGAGCCTATTTCAACACAGGCTACTCCTGCATCACTCCTCTGGGCTTAGCGATGCCTTTGTGTCACCCTGTAGGGCCCGCGTTAGCCTTTGCATGAGCCTGGTTAGGCTGCATCCCTCCTAGTGGCTCTACATTGGCTGCTACAGATCTACCTCTCTAGCTATGTATTCTTGACCTTGTATCTTCATAATCCCTCGTCAATCTTCCCCTCACCAGCACTACAAGCTCACTTGAAAATTCTTAGCAAATCGTGCCCCATAATTTTGACTTAGCTTAAGTGCTACCGCTTTTTGTGTCTTTTGCAACTAACCCCAAGTCTTCCTTTAATACTTTTATCGTTTAACTTTAAACGGTCATGATTTAATCTCTAATCAACGACCAATATTAGGAAAGACTTGATCCATGTCACTTAGAACATTCTCACCCACATGTCTAAATTAATTCACTTTAATTATTTAATTTCCCTAAGTTAGACTTAGGGTCTCCATTAAAATAATTAATATTTTGAATAACTTAAGTTCCAGGTGGAATTTATCTAAATGATTTCTGGGTCTTGGAGATCTCATGTGTTATAGCCACTCCAAAATTTTTCATAGCTAGAGCACATCTGATGCTACCCAAAATCTCAACGACATCGATCCAATATCTGTCATCTCAAAGTCTCTTAACAACTCTATGTTGTTGTTATATGAATTTTATTTTAATTTATTGTAATTATGATATTTTCATACGTACAAGACTAAAAAAACATATTATAATGCAGATTGATTTAGTAGTAAATATTAGAATATGCATTTGTCTTGGTGAATCCCAAACCTAAAAGATAATCATTAATCCTAGAATACCTTGCACATGGTACCTATTTTAAATCATAAAGGGCCTTCTTCAACTTGAAAATATGGGTCTTGTTGCCTCAAAATTTATCAAGATTTCTGAGATGCCTCACAATGCAGAAGCCAAATCTTGATGCAAAAATGAGGGAGATTTCAACTTTCACCACAACAATATTTTTCCTTCTCTTTAGTAGAATTGCACCACAAGGTAGACTTCCTCATGATAATAAAAATGTTATTCTAGATTGTATGGCTCAAGATGATGTAGATATAGGATAGGTGAAGACACACTTTAATATACAAAGGCACAATTCCTTTTATAAAGTGGTGTATAATACACCAAGCCTAGAGATTATAGGTATGGCCTATGGTTTCAAGATATGTAGCAGAAAACATTAGAGAACTTTTGAGGTCTAAAATGGGTCTCCTAAGAAAAATGTACAACTAAAATAAACTTAATAAGAACCAATAGGATTCAAGATGATGATGTCAAGCATGGGGGATGATTCACCATTTTTGGGGTAAAAAAGTAAAAATATAATAAAATAATAAAATAATAAAATTAATTTTTCAACTTATCTCCCTAAGATTTTACTCAAATTTGGAGTGGGAGTTCTTGTCAGATGCAAAATTTTATTCCTCATCCAAGGAGTACCGATGTTGCATACTTTCAATGGACCCTGCTACACGAAATGATAAATACATGAACAAACGTCACATTTTTCATGTATTTCTAATTTTTCAAGTAGCAGGGTCTATCGAAAATATGCAACATGGGCACTCCTTGGATGAAGAATCAAATTTTGGATCCAATGAGTGTTCTCACTCGAAATTTGAGTAAACCCATAAGGAGATAAGTTGAAAATACGAGTTGACAAATGTATTTTTGTTTTTCCCCTCTAAAATTTGATGATGTAATCTAATCATATTTTATTATTTCCACTATTATTTTATAATTTCCTTAGGAGGCTCATTTTAGACCTCAAATTTACCCAATGGGGGTTCATACGCATACATGAAACAAATAAAGGGTTTAGTAAAGATAAAATCAACAAAGAAACAGGGAAAAACATCAAATTAAGCCTTAAGTTGAAGCCCTAGCTAGGGTTAGGGTTTTCTAAATCAAAAAATGCTTAGAGAAAGATGAGGACAACCATTATAGGGTAGATTTAACCATGCAAAAGAATAGATTTTGAGTTAAAAGGGTCAATAAGGTTAAACACAAGTGTTATTTCCTCCAAATTTTATTTACAAGAAGTCTTTCAAAATATACCATTTTTGAGCACTTATTTAAGTCCAAACACATAATTTGTTTTGATCAATAAAAAATAATTATCTCTGTTCCCTTCTATAAATCTTGAATCATTTTAGAAGCCCTTGAAATCGAGAATAACACTAATAACTGTAACATGGAGGATGGATATAGGCTGACCCAATCCTAGAAACCCATCATCTACCATCTCACCCATTGATTCCCACCTCTCCCTTGGTTGCCTCTCTCCTGCCCTTGGTGGCATTCATCGAACCACCCACCCCGCCTTTTCATGAATCTTATTATCATTTCCAAATTGGACCGAAGTGGACCCTCATTTTGTCTTCTTTATCATTATTCCTTAGATTATATTCCCTCTTTAATTTAATTATTACTTTCAATTAATAAATATTGTTTATTATTAATTCTTATTTCATTTTCTTTATTCTGATTTATATTTATATTTTTAGATTATTTAATTTTTAATTAATCCTTATTTTAAATCCTTAATTTTCAAATTTGGTTTATTTAACTAATTCTTATTTTATTATTTAATTATTGAAAATAAATAAATAAATTTTCATTTTTTTTTAATTCTTTTTTCAATTCTTATTGTAATTAATTTTTCTTTAATTCTTAATTCTGATTAATTCTGATTTTCAATTAATAGATATTATTTTATTATTAATACATATTTATTATAAATCAGTTAATTATTTCTTATTTTGTATTTGAAAGTTATTATTATTGAAATTTTCAATTGTGAATTTGGTCAAATAAAAATTACAATTATTGTTTTTTTATTAATTTAATTTGAATTAGAGTCCTGAAATATCAATTTGGTCAAATACATGTTTCATTTATTAATAAATTTAATAATTTTTATATTTGACATTGACCAAATTTATTCTCTACACATTAACCCAACATATACTTTGTTCCTTTTATCCTATAAAAATGCTCTTCAAAACTCGTTTACTCACAAAAACTCTTTGGTCCATGATGATGGATGGAGTAACCATACTAAAATTTAGACGAATAAAAAACATTATACAACTCACTTTCGGAAATATCCAACAATATGAATAATTGTGGAAGTATCCAATCACTTATAAGTTTGAACATTAATTAAATTCAACCCTACAAAAATGCCCCAACAACCTGGAAAATAAGAGAGGAAAATTTATTTAAGTTTTCAACGTTTTTTATCAAGACCAAAGTTTCCAATGTCTAATCCTACTTGAGTGATGGAGTCTTTAGGGCCAATTCAAGAGATAACGGAAAAATGCTTAGAGTAAGGGGGAAAACCTCTTGTTTTCACTTATATAAACCCTGACTATATTTTTTTGTGAGGGGATAAATGAAATAGGGGAAATTGTCTACGAGGTTGCCTATGGATTTCATGGAAGAGATATTTAACATGCAATAAATTCCATAAATAATTTACATTTATACATGGAACAACAAAAACCCTATCAATAATTTGATTACATGTAAAACAAAAAAATATGAAATAAAACTTATAATTCTTCCATGAAAAAGCCTTCTTTCAATCCCAACAATACATCTCCAAGGCATAAGCTAATATCCAATAGCAATAACACCATAAAAAATACATCTCCACAAGTAGTGACTTCAATAAAGGCTAAGCTGAGCTCTATAGAAAAGGCCTAAATATAATATTGATGATGAAAAATAACAAGAGAGTGATCCTCAATATATATGAGCTTTATCACTCACAATTATTAGACTAAAAACCCTATGACAAGTTTAATCTTGAGTATGCATCAAAAAGGTGGGTTACAAGCCAACTTAGTAACTCATAATAATAAAAATATGCCACAAACTCGCAAGTGTCTAGGTTGAATCTCTTCTCAAGCATGATATCATGCAATTTTTGGGAAATAAATCATTAGATATTTTTTTTGAAAAAAAATGGGCCTCAAAACAAAAATGAACTTTATAAGAACCAATAGGATTCAATATGATGATGTCAACCATGGGGGATGATTCACCATTTTTGCAGTAAAAAAACTAATTTTCAACTTATCTCCCTACGATTTTCCTCAAATTTTGAACGAGATAATTTGTTGGATGTGGAATTTAATTTTTAATCCAAGGAGTACCTATGATGCAAATTTTCATTGGACCCTATTACATGAAAAATGTGAAATACATTAAAAAAGTGATTGCAATCACACTTTTCATGTATTTCACATTTTTTGTGTAGTAAGGAAAATTAAAAGTATGCAACATGGGTACTCCTTGGATGTAAAATTAAATTTTTCATGCAACAAGTGTTCCAACTTAAAATTAGAGTAAAATAATAAGGAGATAAGTTGAAAATACAAGTTGAAAAAGTAGTTTTTTTATTTTTTCTCTCTAAACCTTGATGAGGTAATCTAATATTATTTTATGATTTCCACTTAATTTTATAATACTCCTTAGGAGGTCATTTATAGACCTCAGAATTTCTCTAATGTGATATGAAAGTGCATGAAATTGGCTAGGGAGATTTACCATCATCATAATCAAGTCCATCCTTAAGGGGAATACCTCAAGACATGCCTTGAAATGTCTCCAACTATTAAAACCCTCATCTAGGTTCCTTGTGTTATCATCAAGGGGGATAGAAGTATGATGTAGCACAATCTCTCTCTAGTATTAAGGCTCCAAGTGGTACTGCAATCCTTCTCTTGTCATCTTGTGGATGATTATCATCATCTGGACTCTGTATCAAGTCATGCCCATCAAATAGTGTCAAGTCTAGCCTGGGGGAATGTTGGGTTTATTGTTAGAGAATTATATATTACAGAGAAATGCAACACATAAAATATGTGGAAAACACAAGCACACAAAACACATAAAAACCATAGAGACACAAATATGCGTGGTTCACCCAGTTTGGGCTATGTCCACCCCGAACAACTAGTCCTTCCTTTCTATTGTCTAGAAAAATGAAGAGACACAACCTACAACAGATCCACTGCAATATCCTCTATTCTCTCTCACATTCTCCCTACCTATTTCTCGATCTGAGAATGCACATACCATACACAGTCACAATACAATCCCCTCATACAAGTCAGGGGTTGACTTCTAGGGAAAATATCCTAAACTAAACATAAATTCTACGGTCAGATCATCCGCCTAATGAATAACCCAGATTGACTAGAAATTACTATACTTTTACAAGGCTATTTTACATCTATTTTTAGCTTCGGGGGAAGCTGCCCCCCCTTGGACCCCCTAGGTAGCATTTAATTACGGGTAGCGTTGCTGCCCCATTAAGGTATAGGGGTCCAATTCTGTGATACAAAATAAACAAGATAATCAAGCTCCACACCCAACAATCTTCCACTTGGAGACTGATTGTAGCAACTCCACTACTGCTTCATTTGCTGGAAAATGAATCCACTTTGGACCTGGCTGTTTCTCATCTTCATCATCATACTAGAAGACCAATTGAAAGTGAGCATATTCTCAGTTTCTCCCTGGTTACAACTTTTGTTAGCATATCTGCAGGATTCTGGCTAGTGTGTATCTTTTCCAACTTCAACTGTCCATCTTCCAACACTAACCGTATGAAATGGTACTTGAGCTGTATGTGTTTAGTCCTAGAATGAAATGTTGAGTTCTTTGCAAGATGAATGGCACTTTGGCTATCATTGTATAACATGCTCATATCATGCTTCTTACCCAATTCATCCATAAAACTTTGTAACCAAATCATTTCCTTACTAGCCTTTGTAGCAGCAACATACTCTACTTCTATTGTTGAAAGTGAAAAAACACTTTGGATTTTTGAAACCCAACTAACATATATTCCACCTATAGTAAATGCATACACTGTAGTGCTCCTCCTGTTATCTCTGTCACCTGCCATATCTACATCAACATATCCCCTTAGAGTAATGTTTGAACCACCAAAGCATAATGCTTGATTTGTGGTACCTCTCAAATATCTGAGAATCCATTTCACTGCCATCCAATGTTTTTTCCTAGATTTTTCATATACCTGCTTCCAACTGCTGATGCATATGGAACTTTAGACATATAATCCATTTCTTCTTGGGTCTTGGGGCACATCTCCTTACTAAGTTTTAAATGGCTAGCAAAAGGTGTACTAACTGGTTTTGCATTCTGTATATTAAATATTTTCAACACCTTTTGTATGTACTTATTCTGAGACAATTTTAATTTGTGATTTTTCCTATCTCTAGTTATTCTCATACCAAGGATTTGTTTTTTGCAGCTCCCAAATCTTTCATTTCAAATGAATTTTCCAATTTTATTTTGAGCACATTTATTTCTTGCATGTTAGACCCTGCAACAAGCATGTCATCTACATAAAATAACAATATAATATAGCTTCCATCATTTTGATGTTTCAGATAAACACAATGATCAGAGTGAAATCTAGTATAAACTTGCTTAGACATAAACTTGTCAAATTTTAGATACCACTGCCTTGGAGCCTATTTTAAGCCATACAAGCTCTTGTTTAGTCTGCACACTAATTTTTCCTTCCCTTTGACCTCATATCCTTCTGGTTGTTGTATATAAACTTCTTCCTCCAAATATCCATGGGGAAATGTTGTCTTTACATCTAACTGTTCAAGATGAAAATATTTCGTTGCTACAAGAATTAAAATAGTTCTGATTGAAGTCATCTTAATAACAGGAGAAATATTTCATAAAAATCAATACCTTTCTTCTATGCAAGCCCCTTCACCACAAGTCTAACTTTGAACCTCTGTTTTCCTCCATATTCTTCCTTTAGCCTGTAAACCCATTTATTCTACAATGTTTTTTTACTTGCAGGCAACCTGACTAAGTCCCAAGTCTGGTTATGTATTAATGAGTCCATCTCTTCTTCCATGGCTAGCTCCCCCTTCTTCCTAGTTTCAACCTGCATTGCTTCTTCATAACATTCGGGTTCACCATAATCAGTCAAAAATAAATAATATAATGAAGGAGAGTATCGTTTAGGGTTTCTACTTATCTTGGTAGATCTTCTGACACCACTTTCAGGTGTTTGAGGTGCCTGTTGTTGTAGTTTTTGTTGTGGCTGTTGATTATTATTATTTTTAGGCACCTTTACTTTTTCTGTGATCTCATCAAGAACTGTGTATTCTTTTTTTTCTTTTTCCTATTTCTTTTCCTGCAACTGATTCTTATACATGACCTTTTCATTGAATATTACATCTCTGCTCCTAATGATTTTGTGATTTTCATAATCATAGAAGCGATAACCAAAATCATTAACACCATATCCAATAAAGGTACATTTCTTTGATTTTGCCTCAAACTTTGTTCTGTTTTCTTTATTAATATGGATAAAAGCCTCACAGCCAAAAGGCTTTAAAAAAGATTAGTTTACCCTTTTACCTATCCATGCTTCCTCTGGAATATCACCATCCAAGGAACTTGAAGGCCCTCTGTTTACTAGATAAATATCAATATCTACAACATTTGCCCAAAATTGTAAAGGCAATCCTACATGCAATCTCATGCACCTTGCACGCTCCATGATTGTTCTTTCATCCTTTCTGACACACCATTTTCTTGTGGTGTTCTTGGAACTGTCTTCTCTATGCGAATTCCATGCTCTGAACAGTACCTATCAAACTCTTTGTTGCAATATTCATCCACATTGTCTGATCTGAGACACTTCAACTTCTTTCCTGTCTCAATCTCAACCAAAGGTTTCCATTTCTGGAAAGTATCAAATACATAAGATTTATTATGAATACAATAAATCCAAGTTTTTATAGTTGCATCATCAATAAAAGTAACATAATAATGAGAGCCACTAAGAGATGATACCTGAGTAGGTACCCATACATCTGTATGCACAAGATCTAATTTTTAGCTCTTCTTTTCTTTCCCAACTCTGAGAAATCTGACTCTCTTCTGTTTTCCATAAATAAAATTCTCACAGAAATCCAAATCAACATTCTTCAAACCCGATAACAAATTTCTTGAGTGAAGAATCTTCATCCCCTTCTCACTCATGTCTCCGAGCCTATGATGTCATAATGTTGCATCTGCTACTTTGGAAGTTAAAATATTAACAGTTATAAATACCATTGCATAAATACAATGTACCAACCTTTTCACCTTTTTCTATTACTAGGGCTCCTTTGGTGACCTTCCAAGTTTTATCTTTGAAAGTTGTCACACAACCTTCACCACCTAACTGCCCTGTTGAAATTAGATTTTTCCTTAGATCTGGAACATGCCTTACCTCCTTTAATAGCCATTGGTTTCCATTCTGTTGTTTTACAAGAACTTTACCCATTCCAACAATTTTACAGGGCTTATCTTCACCCAAATGAACTTGGACAAAATATCCTTGAATATAGTCATAAAAATATTTCTTATCAGGTGTGGCATGGAATGAGGCCCCTGAATCTACCACCCAGGAATCGGTAACATTTTCGAAAGAAAGAATCAAAGAATATTGTAACACATCACCTGTCGCATTTGCTTCATGATTTTTTTCTTGCTGTGCGTCTCCTTCTTTTCCCTTCTGAGATCTACAGTCTTTCTTTAGGTGTCCTTTCTTTCCACATTTCCAACACACTATCCCCAATCTAGACTTGGATCTCCCTTTCCTTGATTTACTATGATATCCTGAGCTCTTTCCTCTTTCCATATTTCTTCCCCTAGACTCTGCACTCAAAGCATTACCCGATGTCTCATAAGATCTTTTCCATCGCATTTCCTTTCTAAGGATAACACCGACAACATCATCAAACTTTAAATTACTAGATCCAGAGACAAAGTTACTAATGGCCATAGCTAAACCATTCTAGATTTCTGGCAATGAGCACAAAAATAAAAGAGCCCTAACTTCATCATCAAATTTTACCCCTACAGAACTTAATTAATTGGTAACTGTATTAAAATATTTTAAATTGTCTGCAATAGATCCACCTTTTGACATCTTCATATTAAATAAAAATTTCATTCGAAATACCTTGTTTGAGGCTGAGGGTTTTTCATACAGTCTCACCAATGCCTTAATCAAACCATCTGTTGTTGTTTCCTTTGAAATATTGAAGGCTACCGACGCTGTGAGGCACAACCTTACTGTTCCGAGTGCCTTTCTATCAAGAATCTCCCATTGTGCATCTGTCATAGTTGTCGATTTTTTTTTATTTTTATTTTTTTTCCGCTCAATGGTAGGTACAAATCTTTTTTATACATATAATATTCCATCTGCATCTTCCATAGCGGAAAGTTTTGACTGTTAAATTTCTCGACCCTACATTTACCATCTTTCGCCATTTCTCCCACTAGAACCAAGAACCCTTATTTCCTGCGAGTTTATCAGCCAAATAGACCTTCGGCTCTGATACCAGTTGTTAGAGAATTATATATTATAGAGCAATGCACCACATAAAATATATAGAAAACACAAGCACGCAAAACACATAAAAACTAGAGAGACACAGATATATGTGGTTCACCCAGTTTGGGTTACGTCCACCTCAAATAGCCAGTCCTTCCTTCCTATTATGTAGAAAAATGAAGAGACACAACCTACAGAAGATCCGTTGTAATATCCTCTGTTCTCTCTTACAGTCTCCCTACCTATTTCTCACTCTGAGAATGCACATACCATACACAATCACAATACAATCTCCTGATACAAGTGAGGAGTTGAATTCTAGGGAAAAAAATCCTAAACTAAACATAACTTCTACTGTCAGATCATCCACCTAATGAACGGCCTAGATTGACTAGAAATTACTATAATTTTACATCTATTTTTAGCTTCGAGGGCAACCGCCCCCACCCTGGACCCCTCAGGCAACGTTTAATTATAGGCATCGTTTCCGCCCCATTAAGGTACAGGGGTCCAATGCTGTGATACAAAATAAACAAGAGAATCAGGCTCCACACCCAACATTTATTGGGTACATCATCAAGGATATCTAACACCAAGTTAGAGGAGCTTAGCATTTCATAATCCGAGGGTGCTATGAGGTGTTAATCAACTAATGGAATATTCAAAGTGTCCAACACTCTAATATAGAGGATAAATTCTACATCTGCAAGGTAATCACTACTCTCTAGAAGTGTGATACAACCTGGTAATCATGTGTAATTTAGGTGTGGAGTGTTCCCTCAAGGCCTCTATCACTCTATGAAGGATCACTTAAAAATACCATCATAAAATCAAGTGAATGTTACCGATCATTAGAGAAATGACGATAGCTGCATCATAGCGGACCATGCTTAATTGTTAAGGGCATAATAAGACTTAAAACTAGGATCACTTTCAATATCTAACTTTTTCCTATCTAGTTAAGGATCACTATATGGTCAACTATATTAGGTGATTCTAGCCCCTAAGGGGAGTTGTCATGTCCTAAGTCAACCTTTCAATTCAAAGGTGTATGTGATAATGTGTAAATAATGGGGAAATACATCATGGCTAGGTGCCATGGTCATGGACTAGCAGATGGAGGTCCATCATCTTGAGTGTATAGATGTATGGAGGGGGAAATCATGGAGTGATGAGTTACCCATTTTCTTGAACTATTTTTTCCACCCTTTTGGTGTGCCTTTTACTTATTTTTGAAAATGATTTGGTAGGGAGCATAGCTTGGGTGTCTAAGATTTCTTTTAATGATACAACATTGATTCACCCCTTAATGACAATTTAGCTCCTCACTCATCAGGTTTGGGACATATAAGGGTTCCTTTATTTATGTGATGGAGCATCGATTGCTAGGAAATTGGGTGATGGATGATGATGGGGTTAGAGTCCATGCCAGGATTTTTCCCATGTGCTAATTAATGTCCCAAACACATTTTGCATTTTGCATTTTATTTTTCTTTCATTGTGGTCATCTTATGCTTTTAACTTTCTTTTAGTTACATCAACATCCACAAAATTGTTTTTAGCCAAGACTCAAAGATTATGATGTGAGGGTGCCAATCCTAATGAACCAATGACAACAAACCCAAAGGATGGACATGAAATCAATTGAAGGGTGCATAATGTTCACCATCTAATGATTATGGGCATGATACTTTAATCAAGTTTCCCAAGTACCTGTCAAGTCGTGACCCACCTTCCTTCAAGAGGAATTCCAGATGGTGAAAGGTGTCTAACCAATTCAAATGGCTGAGGAATGTGATATATCATCATACTAAGAAAATATAGGGTTGTTGGCTAGCTTGATGTCCAAAGTAGGAGAAATTTTTTCTCGTATGGGGTTGCCCACTTTTTTTGGTTAACATATAGCACCAACTCAGGGACATATGATCATCGTAGAGTGCACGATACATATGCTCAAATGGGGAGTTCATGAGAACCCCAACAATCCCTAAGCTTGTAGACTTGTTATATACATACTCAAATTAACCTATTTGCTAGAATGTGTATGTGGTGCTGATCATCACCCTTGCATTTATATGATATATAAAATAAAACTGAATGAGAAAGGGTTAGCTAAATTCAAACTAATCTAGAATCCAAACATATCAATATGAATAACGAATAACTAGGATGCACACACCTTGATGCTAGAAATACATTTAATGCAACCAAAACTAACATGTACTACATGATATGTGTAATAATTATAGTCATACAACCAATGAAGCCATTATATTTTTGATACAATATCACACCCCTTAAACCCATATTAATTAAGAGATATAACACAACACTATCATAATTAATAAATACTATCTCATAATTCTCAACAATAGGATCCGAGAAAGAAGGATGGGTGGTGGGAAAATAAAACAAAAATGGATCATGAAGAGGGACCATGGACAGAAAGGGAAATAAAATTATTTCCTACACCATTAGATCCTTTCTTGTAGCTTGAATATGGAGTTATCAATAATCAATTTGATGAATTCTTTCTCAAAAACCGTCTCAGACATACAACTCTCATTGATGTCACTCAAGAAATGTTGGGAGTCACATTAGGAGGGATATGATTGAAGCGAAATTTCTCTGACAAATAGGATGCTCATCATAAATACCAAATTCAAAAGGGGCTACTGAATTTGGCTCATCATGTTCACAATCCATGGAATCTAGATATGATTGCATAATGATACCAAAAGCAAGTGAAAGTGGATCAAACGAGTCAACAATTATATCCTCTTGATCATCACATAGAATGAAAGGTCCATTTTAAACATGATATTATTTATTAAAAGTAGAATATCTACCTAGAACATGACCTTCTTCTTCAACTTCTTCATCAATACTTTAAAAAGAATCAAAGAGGCACCCCTCTTGGGGGTGTGCCCCCAATAATAAAGAAAATTTTCAATGAATAAAACTATTCCCTGCCTTGTTAAGGATGGTTATATGGTCAACCCTATTAGGTTCTTCCAACCCCTAAGGGGAAGTGACATGTACTAGGCCAACTCTTCAATTCATAGGTGTTCATGATAATGTGGAAACATAGGGGAAATGCTTCATTGCTAGGTGTCATGGCCATAGGACCAGTTCATGGAGGTTCATCATCATGAGTGTGTATATGTATGGAGGGAGAATTCATGGAAGCATGATTTACCCATTTCCTTGGTATATTTTTTCCACCCCTCTGGTGTTCCTTTTACTTCTTTTTAATAATGCTTTGACATGGAGCATAACTCAGGTGCCCAAGCCCACTTTTAATGACATAGAATTAATTTACCCCTTAATGAGGAGTGATCAAATTATCACTCATCAGGTTTGGGACATGTTAAGGCTCTTCAATTTATGTGAAAGAGCATCAAGTGCTCAAGAATTGGGTGATGGCTAATGAGGGATGTAGATCTCATGCTAGGATTTTTTACAATAACTACTAATTCCCCATCCATATTTTTCATTTTTCATTTTCATTTTCTTTAATTGTTTCCATGTTATGCTTTTATCTTTCTTTTAGTTTCGTCAACCTTTAGGGAATTTTTTTCGGTCCAAACTCAAATATGAGCATGCGAGGGTGCTAATCCCACTTAACCAATGAAAAAAAACTCAGAAGATGGGCATGAAATTAGGGAAAAATGAATAGAGTTAAGTATGGAATGATTATGGACACACTACTTCAATCCAAGTTTCCCAATTAGTCCCCCTCCTACAACCCTAAGGCCTTAGAGGAGGTCCCACTAGATTGGTGTCAAAAAATACCTCCTGGTAAGGTGAGAGAAAAGAATTTACAATCAAAATCAATCAATCATCTAGATCACCCCTTTATCGATGTTTGAATGCCAAAAACTTAATTAAAAGCACATGATTGAAAAATGGTTAAGATACCTGTTAAGTGGTGATCCAACTTCCTTCAAGTGCGTTGTTGGATTGGGAGAGGTGTATGACTAGTGAAAATGGTCGTGGAATGTGGCATATCTTCATATATGGCATATCTTCATTTACACAAAAAATATAGGGCTACATGCTGGTTTTATATCTATAGTAGGAGATAAATTTTCTCCCATGGGGTTACTCACTTTTGGTGGTTAACAAAACTTACACCCATGTACATCAAATCATCTTGGTTGATTTATATATACCTCCTCAATAAAACCATTAAGAAATTATGTATACATCCATTTTCTATAAAATACATGTTGGCAACGTTGGCATTGGTGTCAAATGATCATGTCATTAATGATTCTTGATGTCATTAATTTGATTGTGTTGATTGATTACTTGAAGTTAAGATTTTTTGAAGTGCAAAGGCTCATACATTATGTGAAGTGAAAAGGTTGATAAGTGACGTGAAGTGAAAATGCTGACAAGTGTTGAATGCAAGTGGTTAACTATACTATTAGTTATCTTCATGTTTGGATTCTAAATTAAAATGAAAAATGAAACATGATATTTTGAGACATAACATAGAAAATAGACGATTTTAGTAAACAAAATCACTTTTACAACAATATAATATATTGTAGATTGATCCTCAAAGGAATTAACATGTGGCTAATACAAATCTAAATTAGAGCTAAAAATGTAAATAATGCAAATCTGAATTTTTTTCAAGATTTGTCTTTTGAAATAATTGTCGTTGGCCTACATTATTTAAACTCTTCTTTATTTTACAAAACTTCTTGAATTGAATTTAATATTTGGAAATGAAGTAGTAGATTATGAACAATCTTAGAAGATGTTGTCGCTTCTACAACACACTCCAAAATTTTGTTCTACACCAAATTTCTGAGTGTACTTTGATCTCGTATATTGTAAACACTAAGACTTATCACAAGTTTTTTATCTAAGTGTTTTTCTCCCATTTGCAAGAAAATCAAAGTGTCATCTTTTCTCATGTTAAGTGTTGCACGATGTACATAATATTATTTTTGCAGTTTCAAGGGGGATATATTTGTGTAAATGAGTTTATCTTACCATGTAAACATGTGTCACACTCTATTACACCATTTTTTGGTCATCGAACCTATTATCATTAGATGAACCCAAGTACACCATGTAAGACCAATTTTACCCTAAGTAAAATTGCTTTCACTATGTGAAATAACTTAGTAAAACACCTTTATTAAGTTGTTTATGGTCTAAACAAAGAAACCCCAAAAGGAAATAATAAACAAATCTATATTTGTTTATATTTCCCTAGCCATATTTAACCCAAAACAAGGAAATCGCTTAAATAAATCCTTATTTATTTGATTATTTCCTAGGAATAAGTTATTTAAATCCTATTAAATAATATTCCTAGTTAAATTTGACTAAATCATTTATAAATAATTAAATAAATCATTATTTATTTAATTATATTCCCACCATTTCCTCAAAATAATAAATAAATCACACTCCTCCCTTTGAAGATCGGGTTTATATGGACTAGTTCCTTCACTCTTTCTTACCTCCCATTGGAAAAGATGTCTCCTCCCATTTCCCTCAAACCAAAGAATCCGCCCTCCAAATAGCCTTGAAATATGACCTTATTTATGCTCAATCTGGGTTATGTTTATACCGTCCTTCCCCGACCTCCCCCAAGCCCGGCGCACTAACTCCCCGGGGGCATCTCACTCGTCGACGCGTATCATTTGAGCTCTTTCACATACCTCTGCTCAACCTCTTATGGGCTATGGTTTCCTCCAGAGGGGCCAACACCTCCAAAGACTTTCCCCCCCACCGTGTAGCATGTATCCAGGATACGCGCATGCCTCCACCTTTTTCCCCCCACTCCCGCTTACCTCAATGTTGCCCATCCTAACCCTTATCCTTACCCATAACCCGGTGTCCTAGCTCCTCCAAAGCATTTGGACCTCTCACCCCCTTGCCTTCTCAACCCTTGCCGCAACACTTACTACCCCCCTCCAGGGCAAGTATTTGCGCAAACAGTGGCGTGACCAATTCTCTTCCTTCTCAAAGACAAAGGAAAGGCAAATCAATCTTCCCCTCGGTAATCATGGATCCAATCCTTCGAGTCTTGATCCTAACACTTCCAACCAACCACAGTGGCTCTCAGCCTCAAGCCGAAACAAGCCGCTTCACACCAATAAGCCATGTTCATGTTGTGGTGTTTATGGACATTACACTCACGATTGTCCCCTATTACCATAGATGTGGCGATGTGGGAGTCTCATGCCACCGTGCGGGGACAACATTCCTCCCCTACTATCCCTCCCAAATCCCAGCTACTTCTCAACACACCGTGTTTACCGATCCTTTCCCTCAACAAGGATTCATGGCCACTCAACCACCTCAAACCCCGATAACCACTCAACCTCCCCCTTCCGGGGTTCCTCCGATTACCGCATTCTCATGATGGCTTCGACCAACCTCTCACCGTCGACCTCAACCTTCAAACTCGGGCCTCGTCAAGCACTCCACGCCTCTCGTTCCGTCCGTCTCTCGAGTCCCCATCTTCGTGTCCCATAGAGCCTCCGTCGACACCCAATGGTCCCTTGCAAATCCCTCCGCCCAAAGCCGAGGTTCATACCAAGATTCCTAAGGTCCCATTACACCGAAATGCCGCCTCCGGGTCCGGGCCGCCCATTCATATAGCATAGTAGATGATTTGGCACAATCTCCTGCCGCCATTTCAACACTCGGAACTCCTCTAGTCATGTCCTTCCCAAAATAAGGCTCTACTATCTTCCGCGAGTGTTGTAGATCCCATCAATGATAAATTGATTCTTTTCGATGCCCGCCAATTAGACCATCCCCCCCTACCTCGCTTCTCGTTGCTTTCCAAATCCCACCAAAATCCGAAAATTCCAACATCGATCGTGTATCATTGATGAGGGGGGCATCTACTCGTGTGATGTCTCCGTCAGTTTGGAAACAACTCGTATCTCCCCGAGCCGGCTCCCTTCCACAATCACCCTTCGTGCATGGGATGGCCATGCCGCCCATCCCATTGGCCTATTATGTAATCGTCCCATCACCCTCTGCGAAAGACCGTTTGTGTCGACATTGAAGTTATCGACGCCCTTCTTGACTACAACATTATTTTGGGGCATAGTTACACCTATGCCCTATCTTCCGTCCCATCCATGCTCCACCGCAAGATGTTTTTCCCTCATAATGGCAAGATTGTCACCATTGACCGACTGACTTACCATGAACCCAAATCTCGGACCTCTCCCGAGTCCACCATCTCTACTATCACCAACAAGCAAACGTTGATTCTTTGACCATTATTTCCCCCTGGCATCTACAAAGACTCCTCCTTGCTTGGAACTTTTATAGGTCCTCCCCCTCCTCCCTCGTCTTTTCGACCCCCAGCCTTAGCGAATGTTTGCATGATGCAATCGTCTCAGTCGAACTTCCATAGCCTCGTCATGCCTAGTCGATAACCCTCATTCTCGCCCACCACAACCCCGCTCCTAACCCTTCGCTTCATTCAACCAAACCTTTTTCCACCTGGGACCTTCCCATCCACCTCACACTCAGAACCTCCCTACCCTCCCGAGCTCTGCTCCCCCGGGGCCCCACCATATGGGAGCCATCCCTCTCGCCATTACCCCCGCTGGCCAAATACCTTTCCTTGCTCCCCTCCCGCGAGTCTATTCGGTTCCCGTCATGGCCACCCTTTCCCTCCCTAATTTAACCTTGGGAATACCAAGATGGTATCTTACTCCTCCAGCTCGAGACCCCACCCGCCACCCTAAACCATACATTGTTGTGACCCCCGTTCAACCGATTCCCTTCACTCCTTCCACCACTACAGTGCCCTTAGCCCCTCCACATGACCATCCTCATGCTCGTGACAACCTACATGCAAGAAAATAAAAACTCGCAAGGGGGCATCCAAATACAAGGCCACCGCACCCGACCCTACCCCTCCTCCACCCACCAAGCCTCTGTGCCTTGTGTGATGGTATCGTTCATGCCACCCATACTTGTCCAGAGTTGCCCCGTATCCAACCCATGGTTAAAGTCGCATTCCCCGAATCTACGGGCCCTAAAACCTCTATTTCTTCCTCATCCACTCGCCAAGAACCTAAAGACTCCTCGCACCAACAAACCCCCGTGCTCCGTGTGGTGTCCATGGCCATTATTCTCACCATTTTCCTCACCTCACGCATTACCGAGCCTCTTTAGAGGTCATTCGCAAGTACGAAGTTGAACAAAATCAATCCGCATCTCCCATCCTTGCTCGCATGCGTCGAGTTTACTTGAGGATCCCCCCCGCTACCATTGACATTCCTCCCCCCGATGTTGAGATGTCGAACCCGCTAGCCTCCTCCTATACCTATCCTCATCCGCACGACCCCTGAGTACATTTCCCCTTGAATCCACTCCATCTCGTTTTTGCTTGATTCCCCATTCAAAGCAACATTCTTGGGCTATTCATGCTTTGACCATCTTTTTACTTGTTCTTCTCGTCATTCCCCGTGATGACCGGTATGTGCACCTCTCTTCCCATATTGATGATTTAGGTAGCATTTGCAGCTTCATGTGGTTTCCTTGACCTTTCCATTTCCTCCCGTAATCAAGATGATACCATTCGTATCTATGATATCCTTCGCAACATGAGTTCCCGCTCTTCCTCCCATAATTCTCATCCATATCCCTCTAGTTGATATATGAGTCCTAGACTTCCTACCTTGACTACTCCCTCCCATATTTGTCATTGGATGTCTACCCTATACTCACACTACCATCATTATTCTCCTTCCTCCCATTTCTCATCTTGTGACACTATTCCACCGGCCCTCTCGTCCACACATTATATTGGTTATGCCGATGGGGCAAGTCGCTATTCCCGGAATCTCGCTCGACCGCATGGGCCATATTTGCCCCCCTTGCATACCCTTGTTCTTGCAAATGGGGTCCGCATTGGTAATGCCACCAATAATCAAGCCGAATATGCCGCAAAGATGTGGTCTCTTAGTCGATGCCCTATCTCATCGCATCCTCCATTTCCACGTTCATTTAGATTCCCTACTTCTTGTTTTACAACTCAATGGTGTCTATCATGTGCATAACCCTATCTTGTTTAGACAATATTTACGAGTAAAACTTTTGATACGTGATTTTAGATTCATTACTTTCAACCATGTGCCTAGAAATCAAAATAACTATGTAGATAGAATTGCAAATCATGTTCTAGATCGGCATTTATCACACACAAGACAATAACATCAAACACAATGCATATACTTAATATATATCATATAGCATGTTTTTTTTTAGAGTCCATCTACTCGAAAAATATGACATGCCCATAGCATGTTACCAAAAAAAACTACAAACCTGGGGGGCACCACTTGCCCCTACATACATACTAGGGGGGCACCACCCGCCCTACATCTAATCACTCTCTAGAGGATCCCGAGCCAATGGCTCTGCTCCCGCAGCTCGTAGATCATGCACAGCTTTGACCGGCCATCGCCATGTGTCGCATGATACCTCGCCATTCCGAGGGTAGCCCAATACATAGCTCTATGTACCGGTAGTCTAAATCCCGCCAATCACGCTCCGAAACACACGGTCGCAGCCCCTAACATATACACCGAATGTCCTCCAACAGAGTGGCCATATCCTCGTTATGTTCCGTTCTTGATCCACTTGCACCTATAGCTCCAAATGCCGCAGGTCGTCCCATATATCCGGCCGATTTTTACCGTGAGCTATATCTCGCATTCCAAAAAGTATAAGGATCAATACCATGAATATTGTTAAAAAAAATTTACAATACACATAACCGATTAGTTACTTGTCACTTACCATCGGGCCCCCATACTCGACCATGCGTGAAGCCGCAAGTCCGGATCTCCCCAATAACTCATCCCACTATAGGGGATAGTCGTTTATGTACAATGGCATCTAATCCCAATGGGCGAAGAACTCGGGTCGGAACACCCATCCGACCACCCCTCCTCCTCCTCTACATAGTAGTCATCCCCACCGATGCATTTGAGGCTCTCTCGACCCCCATCAGTAGCTGTACATGAGGTCGTAAGGTCGAGATCTTCTCAAAAAAAGAAGGAGCACAATACAGCTCCCATAAGCACAATCACGATTCACTTGCCGCTTACATAGCGACAACCGTCGTTTCACCGACACCAAGATCATCTGGGCCCACCCATATTATGTCCCACTCAACACACTCTCTACAATCATCATCTACCCTCCAAAGGGATGTGATGGAACGCCCGGCTGCCCAAGATCCGCAACACCGCTGTCGCCACCGCTCCGGTCTCCAACCTCTCTAGATCCCCATTCGATATCCAAGTCCCTTTGACTCGGACACTCGGTCGACAATGTCGCTCAACGAACTCCATGATGTTACGCCCCCGCAAAGAACACTAGCTGTGTATTTCCCACCATCCCCTAATGGTGGGAGACCGAGTCAAGAAATACAGATCCCGGGACTCGTTAGCTCAATCCCGTGCCCCCTACACTATAAACACCTCATGACTTGGATCCCAATAACCGATAATCCGGGCCCAACAAGGGCTCTTCAGCCCTCATCAAAGGGTTCTCCACAAAATTTTAGAACCCCCAAACCTAACCAATGCATGACAGAAACCCCCCGATCCGCTTGGATTTCCATCCGCCATGTCCCTAGGTCTCTCTCCCTCCATTTGATCCATATATCTGCCATATCTACACAAAACCATCATCTTTGTCGCTCTACAGTATGAGAAAAACTACATCCACTCGCACCAAAACCGAATCTCAACTTTCATAACAACGACCGAAACCACCCCCATCTACCAGAGTTGCACTTTTTGGCCAAATCTCGGGCCAGGTCGCACTTTTAAGGCCGAAATCTGTGTCCCGTGTCGCATTTTTTGCCCCAAAAAGTGCGACCCGCCGTAATGATGAGGTAGGAGCAATTAACGAGATTTAAGACCCTAATATGAACTTTGAATCCATCAAAAACAAATAGTAGGATTAGGCCTCTTACTCGCAACCGACGGATCGCGATTCCAAATCGGTCGGCTTTGTCCGCTATGATCACCGCAAGATTTAGGGCCTTCTCTCCTCTCCACCTTCACCACAACTACACAAGCAAATGAATGATTTTGGAGGGAAAATGCCTTATTAGAAGAAAAACCCCTGTTTTTTCTTTCGCCCCGTCGCGACCAAACCGTAGCCTCTGTTTGACACACCGTCCGCACCGTTGGAAAGCTCTCAACGAGCACTCGAATGGGTATCTATTAGTTTTTTCATGTTTTGATACTTCACCAGGGACACATTTTGTCCACGAAGGGTCTATTCACCTCTCCTCCAAATCGAATTTCTTCACTTACAACACTCGTACTTGGGGCACCACTTTGCCCCCTTAATTGTCTTTGTTAGTGTTGATTTTCATCATGAGATACCCTATTGTACTCATGCTTTTTATGGTCCCCCCATTGGACCTTTACCGTGTGGCAACACCATTGAGTCTCCCTTGTTTAGAGCATCCGAGTTGAGTCATCATCGCATTCATGGAGTCTATCCCGAGTCCCTTTGTATCCCGCTATAGTCCTCCATCCTTATTTGCTTGGTCCCTCTCTCGTGTCGCACATTATGGCCTTCAGTCCCATTGTCCCCTATCCCTCATGATATTGTGTCGGCCGTTGCCAAGCCATCCATGCCCTTTATGCTCTAACAAGGGAAGTCGTCCATCCGCTACTCAGCATTCCCCCCATTTCATTATCATCCGCTAGTCGTCCGATTTGCTCGACCTTAGTCGCATCCCTATTGCCTCACTTATGGCGACCTCTTTTGTCGACATCGCTCATGTCTCCGTGCCGGATCGCGATGTATTGCCTCGACCTACTGGTGGACCTCCTTTTGTCGACATCATAGGGGGCTACATTTCCCGTCCGTAAGCCATGCGTCTAAGAGGCGATGTACCTTGAAGCTTCTATGTCTACTTTATCCTACATGATCGCGATCCGTATACTCGATGGTCCAGTTGATGCAAGAAGACCTATTGGTGATTCCCGGTGTGTGTGAGATGTCTCAACCCTCATGAGGGGGTGGCCCCGCAGGTAGCTCCCCACATGCCCGGATGACTTCTTCATTTCCGCCTTTGATGCAGATCCTTACATTTGATGATATCGGCTCTCGCCCGCTTGCAGCACCTCTTTGATTTGCATGTATCGCTCGGATTTTGCGAGCCCTTCCCCATGTATAGGGGGAATTTGGGGATGTATTTGTATCTCATGTACTAAACTATTATCATATAAGTCCCGGCTGTTATCCCGTGCACATCATGTATGTGGGATTCATCATTCTATTTTTTCTAGCTTGCATTTATGTCAAACGATGTACTTTATAGTTCTGTTCCTTGTTTATCGGGACATACTATTCTTTTGTACTTTGTCTCGGCGGGCATAGGTATGCCTCCCCCCACCGCCTTTCGCACAGGTACCACTTCATAAACTAGAGACTTGTTGCACCCGTAAGTCTCGTGCCTCCTCAGGGTCTAGTTCTTTAGCACATTAGACTACCTTACATTTCTCTCTCTCGACTTCCCTCTTGATGTCTAGTGATTGAGTTTTCACAATGTACTTCGGTCATACAATTTTCTCCTAACACTCGTACATTGAGGGGAAATCATACACCATTTTTTGGTCATCTAACCTATTATCATTAGATGAACCCAATTACACCATGTAAGACCAATTTTACCCTAAGTAAAATTTGCTTTCACTATGTGAAATAACTTAGTAAAACACCTTATTAAATTGTTTATGGTCTAAACAGAAACCCCCGAAAAGGAAATAATAAACAAATCTATATTTGTTTATATTTCCCTAGTCATATTTAACCCAAAACAAGGAAATCAGCTAAATAAATCCTTATTTATTTGATTATTTCCTAGGAATAAGTTATTTAAATGCTATTTAAATAATATTCCTAGTTAAATTTGACTAAATCATTTATAAATAATTAAATAAATCATTATTTATTTAATTATATTCCCACTATTTTCCTTAAAATAATAAATAAATCATTTATTTATTTATTATTTATAAATAAAGGAATTGACCCAAGTCAAAAAATCCTTTTCCCTCCAACAAATATAATAAAATATTCCTAAAGGGTGATTCTAGAATTTGATTAATAATATTTTATCCATGCACCAAGTTCTAAATCACCCTAATATTTTGTTATAAATAGAAGGGTTTTCCCCATTCATTAGTCACCTTTTTTTTGCCTATTAGATCACTCGGATCTATACACTTAGTCACATTTTTCTCCATTTTTGTCTTGTGAGCTCCCATTGAGTTCTATGTTTGTCTGGGTTTTCTACACCAACAAGAGAGAGAGAGATTATACATCTGAAGTGCTGAGGACTGTCAAGAATCCATCCCATTGAGGAGAACTAGAAAACACCTTTCTTGTTTTCCTCTCAGGTGCCCCCTTTCAATATAATATAAAAAATTCTTTCAAATACATCGTTCTTGTCTTGTCTATTGGATGCATGGAGCCACATTTTACTTTATCTGCTTAATGTCTTTTATGCTTAGATCTGGATTTGTGTAGCAAATTTAAAGATATTTGGCAACCATAATCGATGTTAGGGCTATTTTTTATGCGTAGCTAAAGTGATATTTTATGACGAAAGATTCATACTAACACACTCATTTCCAAAGTTTCAAGCATTGTCACACAAGTGTCGCCATTATCGTTGCAAAGTGTATCTTTGGTGTCACACTTGTCGTAAGTTGTCATAAAGTTGTTGCATTGAGGGAAGTATGTCATTCATGTGTTCTAGATGATCTATGTTGTGCCTTCAAGTGTCCTAAGTGTGATCATAGTCAGGTCTTATCATTGTTCACATTATCTTCATCGATCGCACACTTATCCAAATCGAAAAACTTCCCGACCAAACAACCTAGCCTCATACAACCCTCCTAAACTACGCATTGCATAGTCTCAACACTTAAGCTACAAACTTGCCTCTTGGAACCTCAAAATGCATAGTTCCTGCCTCCCAAGACTGTGAAATGCATAATCAAAGTGCTCAAGCTCATCCTTTGACCCAAAAAACTGCGTAATTCCTCTCTCCTGCCTAGTCATTACTGCACATTGCGTAATATCAAGGCTCAAGCCCTAGCCCTGAGCTCTTGAACTGCACAATTTCACAATCACCTGACATCCTCTACCTTCCATAACTATGCAGTGGGAAAAATCAGTGCTCAATCCCTCGTCCTGGCTCCCTTAGCTCCCCAACTGCGTAATAGTTTTTCTCACTACAAGCTTGAACTACACATTACGTAGTCTCAAGGCTCAAGCTCAACCCTTAAATTCCCAAGTTGCACAACTGCATAGTCACTAAGCCTCTCCCTCAGCCTTCCACTCGATTCTGGTTGAGTCAGTGGATCATCATGCAACATCTTAGACTATGGGTTTATTGGAATGTTGTCATCTTGTCATGAGTGAGTTGCAGATGCAGGTACTCTATCATGATATGACAATATGATGAATAAGGATATGGATAAGGAGAACATGATAGAAGAAAAATTTGTATCTGAATATGCAAGTTGATCAATTAGGAGAAAAGCAAAGGGACACCAATTTGTGATCGTGACTCAACACCTAATATCACTGAAGGTTTCTTATCTCTAAGACATATGGAGGTGGAAAAAATAACATTCTCAAGAAGACACATAGAAAGAAGCAATGCGAATGAATTGACATTGTCATGTCGTCATGTAGTCGATCCCATCAGTGTCATTTCATGTCATGCCATGAGCCACCATATGCCACATCATTTTTGTGGATTATGTAAATTCATATTCGAAAATGTATTGAAAAGTGGAAGTCTAAAGGACATGTAGAAAATATGAAGAGTCATGGAAAGTTGAAAAGTCATAGGGAGTCAAACAGTCATGAGGGTAGTTAAAGAGTCAGAAGGAAGGTGGAGAATCACCCCATTTTTTATATATAGACCCTAATTATATGAGAAAAGGAATTTTCACCTTGGCTCCCCCCATAAGACATTAGAGAGACCAAATAGTTCTTTTGGGGAGAAAAGAGTGGCTCTAACACTCCACTATTGGAGCTAGTGGTGTTTGTTGTATACATGTGTCATGGAAATTTTACTTAATATATGAAGCCTGATGGCCAACACGTTCTTCATGCATGGATTACGAATATTTGTAAGATTATTCTATGAATGTTTGTGATTCATTTTTTCTTTCACATGTAATAAATTATTTGAACTATTTCGGTTATTTTAGTGCTTATTATATCAAGAATGTGTTGTAATGGTTGCAATGACTATCACATGTTTGTGGAATATTCTGCTAGATGTTAGAAAAATATATTTTGTTCATGTGTGTCTCTGCTAGGGTGGTACTATTACCTCTCTCTTATAGACTCACTTTATTTTTCCCTTCACAGTAGAATAATCTCGACACACCTACAATCGAACACTCACCAGGTGCACCCACTTGCTTCTCGAAGGTACATATGTGATCCTGTATCTTGTTAACAGTTAGAGCCAATGAAAACCTTTAAGAAAATGATAACCAACCTATATTTCGGATGGGGATCCTATCCAAAATGGTGTGAGGTCTAATTGGAACCACATATCGGGGAGAGCCCCTTGAATGGTGGGAGGTCCAACACTGTCAACATTTTTGGTGCTAAAATGATGGAAACCAGTTTTTTATGGCTGAAAACTCCACCCACTCTCATCACATTTCTTCTAGTTAAGGAAAAAATATTCCCAACACTTCCTCTACTCACATTCCTAAACTTGACGGATCTTCTGAGCTTGGTCTTGGAAAAACTTGTGAGATCTCTTATGAGCATATCCGGGCCATCTGCCCTAAAAATCCTATTTTTGTAAAGGCCATTGGATTGATCCCTGGAGTACATAATATTCAATATTTTCCAAATATTAACGCAAAAAATCATACTTGGATAGTGGTATCTACAGTCAAATATTTATTTCTCACCACCCTTGAAGAGTTAGTAGAGACTGAAAATAACATAGAGAAAACAAAGAAGGTTCCATCTTTCAATGCAAGTGATAGAGACAATGTTGTACTCTTAGATGACACTTTTCAAGGATTAGGAGGTCATGAAGAGGAGGAGGAAGATCCCTTATATTCTGAAGAAGAGGAGGATCATAGATATGAAGACATGGTGGACTAAGATATGAATTGGATGTACTAGGTCCCACTTTCTCTATTGGGTGTGTTACACAAGATGCTAAGGCACCCAAAGAAACCGTTAACAAAGTTGACCCTGATAAAGCAGTGAAATCAGAAGACCATCTCGATAACTTCTACCTACACGTACAGATTCTTGAGGTACGTTATGATGATGTTTCATGTAGAATTTTCCTTGTATCTTAGATGGTAGAGAAGCTATATGGTACCGCAGCCTTCTGCTGAATTCAATCCATAATTGGAGGGGGTTGAAAAAAAATTCCTGGAAATTTTTTCTGATGAAAAAACCCCTGCCATGAAATTAAAATAACTGTGAAATTTGAATATGGAACAAAAAGAGAAATCTAAATATTTCAGCTAGAGGTTTAATCACATATTGAAAAAATGTCCTGCAAATAAGAAACCTCATGACTCCATAACTATTGATTACTAAAATTCTACCTTACCAACAAGCAATGTGCAGTTTGTGAAGAGAACTATGAAAGAAACATTGGCTGAAAATTATGAAGAAACCATAGCAGTTGAAAAGGAATTGCATGCAATTTGAGTAATTGTCGATGATGAACCATCAAAATACTCCAAAGACATGAGTAAAAGGTCTCAAGCCTCCTTAAGTAAGGCTAAGGATAAAGAAGTCACCAATCTTGAAAGCTTGACCCAGACCATCAAGTCTCTATTCAATGAGTTGATAGAGTTAAAAAAAAGGTCAATCAAGACCATCGTCAACAACAAGCCCCCAAAATTCACTTTCTAGGAAGCCCTACCAACTCTGGAAAAAAAAAAAATTCAACGAATTAAGTCTCAGAAAATATCGAACGTCATGTTGAATGTTGAAAGCATGGGCATGGACCAATATTGTTCATTTCATTAAGAGTATCATTAAGAAAAGATATGTCTGCAATGGAATCACAATATGAACATGATAGTTGTGCACATCATTGATATAATACTTTGAGATAAGCAGACTAAGCTAGAAAAATAAAAGGAAGAAAATGTTGCTGCTAAAGAAACTACGAGTGTTGGGCACGAAGTGAACACTTTCAGTCGTGTGTTTGCAACTAAAAATAAGACTGCCAAAGAACCACCACTAAGTGAGGATCTGGCTCAAGTGTAGAATAGTGAAGATTCTGAGAAGCCAAGGGCCAGTTTCATAACAATATCTAAATAGGTAGAAATTGAAAGAACATTTGTTAAGGAATATCACACTACCTATCAGTTCAACTTAGACAACTTAGAATAAGTATAAAAATAATGCGACAACAAAAAATAATTCCTCCAAAGCAAAAAGCAAGCCTACTACTCCAGAAGTATCATATAGATTCACTACTGCAGACACTTTGTCAATGCCCGCTGGCCTTGATTATAACACAATCAAAGATATGAATAAATCTCATGCAAACATTTCAAACTTTGACCTTATAAGGATCACAAGCCAACATGAACTGCTTTTCCATGCTCTCGATAAATATTCCTCAGGTGAAAATTATTCTTCATAGAAGGGATTTGGTAAGCCTTCAAGTCCCATAGAATCTATTCTTAATGAATTAACAGTAGAAGCAAACACACTTTGCCCTCCATTTTTATTAACGTTTGAGATTTTTAATTAAAATGTACACAATTGCTTAGTTGATTATGGTGTGTTTGTAAATGAAATGCCATTCTCTATAGCTATGAAAGTCAATGAAAAATGGGATAAGATAGATGGAAAAATTATTCAGCTAGACATGACTCTTTTCCAAGCTATTAGTGAACTTCAAAATGTGCTTATTCGCTTATCATTTAATCAACGAGTTCGCCAGTGCATAAACATAGTAATTGCGGACATTTTGGAAGCCTATGGTGTTTTTTTGAGTAGATATTGGTCCAAAAAATTACAAGGTTATTTTTCCATTGATTGGTCACATTTATGGCTTCCATATAAGGGTAGAAATAACCAAATCTGGGGGGAATCAAAACCATACATGAAGCACACTATCACACCCTTCGAAGGAAAAAATGAGCCATTGGCCTTCGCAGATCTGATCTTTGAAAATTGATTTTTAGAGACTGACCTAGGGTGTTACCTTGCTTAGCCTTCCCTTGTCCCAGTTTACACATTGTTGGAACTCCTTCCCAGTCCAACTGGTACAAATGACCTTTGTAAAATAGATAGTAATAGTAGTAGTACTAGTGTAGGGCGTATCCCTTGTACATATGATGTTTGGATTTGTATTTTAATGGTCCAAAGAAACAGGAGGGATCTAGAGTTGGTTGTGTTTTAGTAGACTCATGACAGAGAAAACACCTAATCTCAAGCTGCTTGGAATTCAAGTGCACTAATAACATACCAGAATATGAAGCACACATCTTAGGCTTACAGAAGGCCATTGAACTCAATGTCAAAGTTATAAAAACAATACGTGACCCAAATTTCATCGCTTGCTAGGTACACAATACTATACACTGTGTGTCACCTAATTTTAAAATATATCAAGAAGAGGTATGGCATTTAATTTCTTAATTCCAAGATTTTAACATTATATCTATTCCTAGAATGTGTAACACAACTACGTATGCATTAGAAAATTTTGTTGCTAGGTTGTCAATGCTTAAGGATGGTTTTTTTGTTGAAATTATTTATAAACCATATGTCCCTAATAATATCACTAATTTACACATTTTTAATGATGATCAATAGATACTGCATTTCATGGCGAATGATGATGTATTCAAAGATGCAGCTATTAATGAAGATGCACATGAAAAAGCATTGCAAGATGCATCTCACATGAAGAAGGAGAACCCCATGCCGAAAGGCATAGTATCATTGGATAACTTTTATGACTTACATAATTTCTTTAGATGGCCAATAAATTATAAAACCCATAGTTCAACGTTGTCGCATCAAAAAATTAAACTTGGAACAAAGAAAGATCCAAATTTTGTCAATCTCGTCACTTGTTGTACACCACAAGGGCGACAAGATTTTATCCGCTTATTCAAGCAATATTGAGATGTGTTCATGTGGAAAAAGGATGAAATCAAAACTTATGACACATGAATAGTCCAACGTGTCATCCCAATTAAGGAGGGGGCCAATCCTTTTCAGAAAAAGTTGTGAAAGGTACATCCAATGCTTGAGGCCATGATTCAAAAGGAGTTGAGGAAGCTGTTGTATGCTCAGATCATTTATAAAGTGTGAAATTCAACTTGAGTGTCAAATATGGTCCTAATAAGGAATAAGTCTAGGAAATATGCTTATGTGTATATTTAAAAATCTAAATCACACCTTGGAGAAAGACAAATACCCTATGCCACCTATGGAACATATATTGAAAATAGTATCGAGGTCATAAATGTTTTCTTTACTTGATGGATACTCGGGCTACAACTAGGTTCTATTCTCAGAGCCTAGTAGACTGGGCACGTTCATCTTCAGAATAATGCCATTTGGTCTAGTCAATGATAGTGCAACCTTTGAACGTGCAATGGAAATCACATTTCGTGGTTGAATTGGATAGAGTATGGTGGTCTACCTTGATGATGTTACGATTTTTTCAAAGGAGAGGTAAAACAACCTATGGCACTTGAAACATATATTTTATCAATGTTGAAAATATGGGATCTCCATTAATCCAATAAGAGTTTTTTTACAGTGTCTGAGGGAAATATCTTGGGAAATATTATAGCAAGGATTGGGATTAAAGTAGATCTTGAAAGGGTTAGGGCTATAACATAGATTCCCTTCCCAGTAAACAAGAAAGCCATGCAGTACTTCTTGGGGAAGATAAACTTTCTCCGCAAGTTCATCTCCCTTTACATTCAAATTGTGAAACCTATGCAGGAGATGGTAAGGAAAGATGAAATTTGAAAGTGGGATAAAATGGAAAGGATTCATTCTCTTGTATTAAGAAAGAAATCTTAGAGGAAGCAACCTTGTACAACCCAGATTTCAACAAAGTATTTTTTTCTCAACACCTTCACTTATGATACTTTTATTGTGATCATTCTCACACAAAAGATGATCAGAATAATGAGCGACCAATATTTTTCATGAGTGGTAGTCTACAAGGGCCTGAAATTAGCTGTCCCACCATTGAAAAATAGGCTTATACTATTTATAAGGTGGAAAAGAACTTCCGACCCTATATTTTTAAAAATCGTTACATCATATTTTTTTCACACCCAATAGTTAGATCAGTGTTTTTTCAACAAGATCTAGGTGAGAGAAGAGAAAACTATATGAATGGTCTACAAGAATATGATATAGGGTTCAAGCCAGTTCACACCATTAAGGGACAAATTATAAGTCGACTAGTAGCAGAAGTAGTGAACACAACAGAATATGATCCATCTGAGTGGGAGAAAGAAATATAAATGTACAACGTTGAGCAAGCCATCCCCACTACCATCTCAAGCTCTTGGTACACTGATGTGTACCAGCATCTCGAGCATGGAAATTTTCCCTCTCACTTATTGTTATCAACCTATTTTTCTAGATAGGGTTAGTGCCTTTGAGACATTATTCTGATTAACCTTTTACCTAGGCCTTAGAACTTATTTTTCCAGTCATGACAACCAATCACATAGATGATAACCTTGTGAGAGTGACTATACCTTTTCAGTCGCTCCCAGGACCACCTTATGGGAGAGGCTATATTATTTTCCCCTCTGTTCTATGCATGCGAATGATGACTCCTTCTAGAGTTTCATGGTTCCTAAGAGATCAATTCGATTCATCACTTATTCAAGTTGGCTAGTTATTATCATGAAGAAGTTTTCGTAACATCTCATCATATTGAGCGTCCACATTCATCCTCTTAGGAGCTATAGTCATCTTATTTATACTGGACCACTTGAGAGGGTTAGGCTAGACACATAGATACACAGACAAAGACAGAGACACAAAGAGCTTGAGTCTTGGGTATATTGAGTTTATGCTTCAGATTTAGATTCTTGTTGATAGAGACAAATCTTATGAGTGTTATGCTGCTGGAGTCCATATCTTTCTTTTTGTAGTGGGGATACCCTGCCAGTTTTGGAAAGGAGGCCTTGAGTAAAGGTATACTTGTACTTTTATTTTAGATTAATATAAATTCATTGTTCCTTCTCTATATCCACATATTTGCAATAATATTTCTTATTATATATATGATGTTTTGAGTTAATGACTTTCCGATGAAGTTCACTTGTCATATTTACATGTTTGTGATTTTGTGCAAGTATTTATATCGAGTGTGGACAAAGTAGATTGTTTGAGTAGAGTGTTTGGATTGTGCATCGTGCTCAAAATTCTTCACTAATATACTAGGATTCGAGGTGAACACTCCTTTATCATAACATATAGTATGTTTTTATGTTGCATGTGTGAGAATTGGTTTGGGATCTGTCTATCTATCAGACATCTATCTTCCTTTTGTTATCTGATGATCTTTTTAGACAGAGGATTGCAGAGCAATAGATCCTTGCATAATTGAATGCAACACTTATCCACATGGTAGAAGAGGGAAGTAAAGTTGAAATTATTATCTTACCAAGTAGTGCATGGGGTTCTTTTCAGAAAGTACCATAATGGAGTATTTCTCAGGTGCTTGGAAACAAAGAATTCAGAGAAAGTGTTATGTGACCTCCATGACAGACCAACCGAGGGAAAATTTGTGGGCGACACTACTATGCATAAATTCATGTGGGATGGTTTCTATTTTCCCACATTATTTAATGATGCTCACACATATTCTCGTAACTTCCCAGTCTATCAGAAGTGTGCCGATCGAGGAAAGAATTCAACCGCTTCGTTGCAGCCTATCATAGTGGAAGAACCATTTCAATAATGGGGCCTAGATGTCATCAGTGAAAATTTTCCACACTCATCGAAGCAACATCGCTATATTATCACTGCCACATATTGCTTTAAGTGGTGGATAGAAGCGATTCTACTCAAACAAGTGAATGATCAGGAAGTCATCAATTTGCCTAAGAAGAATATCATTTCCAGGTTTGGCATTCTGACTTCACTTGTTTTTTACAATCAAATGTACTTTTCATTGTTAATATTATATTATTTTTCATTGGAACATGTCATTGTATTGAAACATTCTTCTAATTACTATCCTCAGGGAAATGGTCTTGACGAGTCCACTAATAAGAACCTTATCCACATTATCAAGAAGAGTGTTTTCTCTGAACAAAGGAACTAACACTCCACTTTGGAGAATTCATTATGGTTTGAATGAGTCATGCCAAAACCTTCTTTGAATACATATCCTTACTTCCTGGTGTATGGAAAAGAAGCCATGCTACCCTCGGACATCTATTTTCCTTCCCTCCAACTTTCACAAAAATCCCAGGGCAAGTCATTCTTATTTATTCAAAGTAGGATAGATAGGATTCGCAAGCTGTAGGAATAAATACATAAATCAAAAGAAGAATTCTCTCTCCACCAGTCGTATCAAGAGGTGGTTCGAAAAAGTCTGCAGGGAAAAATGAATTTAATGTGGGTGACCTAGTATTTTGGAAAACATGCATATAATATTCAATCTATAGACTGGAAGATTGAATCTCTTCATTTTAATAACCATGACTTCAAAAAATATTTTCAATGAATGTCTAGGGCTGTGCCCTACCCTATTTACATAGTTTGAAATATTTCTTTTGTTTTGTTTGGTCTTATGTTTTCGTTTTTGTTTATGTAAATAAATGTTCTGTGTGAACATGTTTTGTGCTTCTTTGTGTACGACTAAGTTTAAAAGAGTCTCGTGACACTACAACATTTGGCTAAACTTTGGTCCTCCTCCTTTGTTTTTGTTACACCTTTTGGTAAATGATGTTCTGACAGAAAATACGA
>CM076570.1:1015550018-1015574113 GCA_034641835.2 Pinus albicaulis
CATCCCATTGTGGGTTGAATGTTACTTATTCCATCCAATAAATGAGGTAGCCTCAACCTAGGCTTAACATAGACACAAAAATATAAATATAAAAATAAAATATTTTTTTTTTTTTTTGACAAGAGGAATCAGCAACTGGGCCATTTTTGTATTCGCTTTCCACAGGGTTGATTCCAACTGCTACCACTATAACAAATTTTAACCATTACCATTTTGTGTAATGTCCTCCTCTAATTATATTTTCCAAGGGAGGATGATGTAGCTTATATAAAACCGTAAGCCATATTCATTTGTAAAGGGGAAACCAATTATTTAATGTTATTAGGGTAACATTAGATAGCTTGGGGTAAATGGAGGGAAACTTGTAATAAAAGCCAAATTTGGGGAAAAATGGAGGGAAACTTGTTTTCCCTTCAAATTAAAATTAGGAGAGAAGAACCCAAAGGAAATATTTAAAAATGAGAGAGGAGAAACATTTTAGACATCATAGATGGTGGATATTTCTGAATTTTGAGCTGAGGCTCCTCGAGGGTTTTAAGGCCCCCCCCTTTTTTTTGGTTTCAGTGGTGAAAGATTTCACCCTTTCCAATTCCTTCTCTCTACCCAATTTAGCATAATTTCTCAGGAAACATCCAAGTATCTTGTGACAATAAGGGTTTTGAGGAAGCAAGACTATAACAACAAGGATTCTAGCGAATCATATGGGTAATGGAATTGTTGTGACATTATCTAAGGCTAAATTTGAGGGAATGAGGTGTTGTTGAGGTCCATTTGTGACAATCAGGGCTTTTGTGATCCTACCTAAGGTTGTGACCCATATTACGAGAATATTTTGTGGTAGCATAGACTTAAGAGGTATAATTACCTGGCTATGTGATTTATTAAGGTATTTTTTTCGATAGCAAGGGCCTCTGAGGCCAATTTAAGGTGGGGAGCCTATTGTTTTGGGAAACAAGGGCTTGAATGAACCACCTTGTCGCTCCGACCAATACTGAAGTATTTCTTATGGCAACTACTACTCTCTAAACCAATACTTGATGTAGTGAAGTGGGGTATGGGTAGCAAAGTGGTTGAGGAAGTTAATATGGAGATCAATGTCTTGATATAAGAAACAACAAAGTCCTTAGGGCATCTATATGAAAAAACAAGGTCTATTAGGTATTTCTGATGGTAACAAGAAAAAAAAAGGTTTTTTGGAACATCTTTGGAGGAAACAAGTTTTGTGAGGTGCAAATTGAGCAGTGACAAGCTCTGTTAAGGTGTTTCTTGAGTTAGCAAGGAAAACAAAGATCTTATTAGTTGGTTAGTTGTGTTTAATCAACTGATTTGTCTTGAAATGTTGTTTATGGGGTGATTGATGATGTAATCCTTGTAAAATATTACTAATGTTTATAAATTTATGAGTGTTGTAGAATAATATATTTTGGTGTAAGAGAACTAGGAGTGAGATTGTGAATTTGTGATTTCCTATGTACTGTTGGAGTTTTTGGTGAAATCAAATACTTGTTTATACTATTATGTATTCAATATCATATTTGTTGAATTTATAAGTACTATTGTGATATTGGTAAAAAAATTTCACATGTCTTTTTTAAACCTAGGGGTAAATTCCCCTAAGGGATATTATAGTGGTATCAAAGATGGCTCTCTTTCCAGTGTGGAGGATTTATTTGAGTATTTTTCTAGTAGGAATTAGTTTCCTTGATGGGAAAGGAGTACACATACATATGGAAAAAATTCAAAGATCATAACAAGAAGCTAAAAAAATGATGGATCAGGTTGGAGGACGGGAAAAGACACGCCCATATTATTTTACATTATTAGCGCCTGTTAGAGTCCTGTAATTTACAGTATCACAAGGTGACTGATTATTGCTTATATTTTTTTACTAAAAATAATATTCCATGGCTATCATTTATTTTCATAGAAAGAAAGGGAACTCCTGACTGTAAAGAGCTTCAAAATAATCAATCTACTTTTCCGTCCAGTAGAGGGAAGGAAGTGTTGCTGATAAGGTGTGATGGGGATCAAACTTCATTTCTACCCTCGTTCCATTTCATTTCATTCACCCTCTTTTCCCCCCTTAGTTCCTCCATATTCTGAAATGCTCTGAATCCCATTCAAACCCAAAAACCCACATGTATAATCTTTGGGACTTATTGCTTTATAAACTCTTTTATGTCAAAGTCCACAATACTATTGTCATAGCTCCGAGCACCCACTAGCATTCGTGTTTTACAACATAAAACTTACCTTTTCCACTTTTTTGCTTTATATTGCTACTTTACCTTTTTCCATCACATATCATTGGTTTTGTTTACCTTCCATTTACTTATTTCCCGATTGCGATTAAAGTGGAACCATCCCTTCACTTATCTCTGACACATAATCCTCTAATCAGCAAAAATCGCACTTCGCAGTTTTAAGCATTTACCTTATCTCCCAAATGCTAAATTTTGCGATGAGAAATGCAGGTGGGTCCCTCTCTCCGCGCTTCGCATGTTTTAGATTTTAAACTCCCACTACTTATAACTAAAACTTAAAGTTTGTGATTTGCGATGTAGTCTGGTCCCACCTTACCAACCACATCATTCCACCCTCCCCGCGCATCGCACTTCACATTTGTTAAGAGTTAACTCCCCACGCTTATAACTTAAACTTAAAGTTTGCGATTTGTGATGCAGCCCGGCCCCACCTTCCTTCCACGTCATCTCTCACTTCGCATTGCACATCTAATTACAATGTTTAAAACTTAAACTCTAAATATTGTGAAGAGTGCGGATGCGATGTGGCTTCAGAAGTAAAGTATATAAGATTTCAAGTTTGGGTAAATGGATTTTTATGATATTTCGTTCGAAAAAGGGTTAAACACAAAAATAAAGGACTCAGGTAGAAAAAGGGTCGAGTCCGGTCCCACCTTACCAGCCAGTTTTTTTCCTTCTCCTCATCGCCCTTCACCTCTCCTCCATCTCCACTCAACCCCTTCTCATCTAACGGCCCGCGTTTCATTTCGTACCCCCTTCAGCTTTTGAACTTTAACCATGGGGGAGGGGGGGGTCCGAAATGGGTGGTATCGCTTACCCCCTCCCCGCTATGTGTCGTCCTTCCACTATTTCACACCCCCCTTCCATATTACCGCTTACTACTTAAGACCCCCTCCAAAAAGTTATTTTCTCTTGCCTCCAAACTGCCATCGCATTCATTCGACCACTATCACTTCTATTGCACAACGTTCACTGTCACCCCTTCAGGTCTGAGCTCCTAGGGTTTTCACACTGTTTTATGAAGAAAAAGGGCTAAAAACACGACGTAAATGACTTATAATAAGACCGAGCCTTGGCAAAGGAGAAAAAGGAAAGTTAGGTGAGCATACAAAAATAGATATAACGAGGTCGAGTTAGGCTTTGGGCGGAGATATGAAACGAAACCCAAGGGGTGGCAAAAAACACACCCGGCACGAGTCACTAATCGATGAAAATAGCGAGCACCACACTAGAATTAATTACCCAATGCTAGTTTTATGAGGAGCAGACCGGATATTCGAGGAATACTTTAGTTGTTGCCTCTTCGACGTTACTCGAGCCAGTTTCTAACCACTCTGTAATTAATAACAGATTGCCAAAAGCCACTATTGGAAGCCAGGCTTGTCTCATCACCACCTGTGTGTTTCCACTTGTCCAGTTTTGCTTGAATGTAATTATTGCAGTAGATAGATTATCCGACTCAAGTTTTCTATAAATATTGTATGCATTAGCAGTATGAAAGGGGGCCCTAGAAGGGAAAAACCATTGTAATAAGACTCATTCTATTGTAAGCACTCTTTTTTGGATGAATGAAGGATTAAACTATTTTCCATATTCTTGTGTTATGCTCAGTGGTGAAATATTTTCCCATGTAATTTTTTATTCTCCTATTTTCTCATACTGTTTTCTTTTCTTAACTATGGATAAAAAAATTTGTGTAGGATTTACCATAGCGTACCCTATATAGTCTTGAAATAGTTCATTATGTTTTCTTCTGAGACTAGAATGTAGAATTTAGAGATGTTCTGCTCTACATTCCTATAGAACCTTAATCTCCTCCTCTATTCCATTCCATAAGCTGGAAAGATCCATTGACATGGCTAGCTTTCCTGGTTGCACCTGAACTTAGTTATTCATCCATCTGAATTTTTTCACACTTGTGTGACTCCATAGCCCAATGGCCCTTTTCTGCTACCTCGACTAAACATCTTCAAACAAAACTATGCACTAATAGCTAGCCTAAAATTCCCCTGTAAACAAAACTATATCTAACAGAGATATCCCTCTCTGAGTCAAGGAAGGCTAGGTCCTCGATTCTAAAGTTGGTTTGATGTTTCCCTCCATAGTTCAGTCTTCAGCCTTCATAATTATAGAGTGACAACATCGCCTTCTAAGAAGGTCATACATATGGTCACGTAAATCAAGCAAGGGAAGCCTGTAATTTTATAAACTAATTTTTTTGCAACTTTTCAAAATTGAACTCACAAATGCTCCATATAAAATTATCATTAATTTAAAGAACATTTCCATGTAAAAATCAACAACATGAATAAAAAAAACAACCACATAATGAGAAGGAATAATCTTATCTTTTATTATCATATATAACTGGGGTTACATGCACATACAACCAAATAGATGAGATGAAGTTGGCCTCCAAGATAATCTACTGCACTGCTAGGCTCTCCTATGAATTCTGGATGAATTCACCAAGGGGAGATGGGTGCTCACCCAATCTCTCTAAATCACCCAAGGGTTTTCGTCTTGGGGCTACCAATGGAGCAGAGAAATAGGTTCTCAAACTCACATACAAGAAGCAATATCAAATCCAAGATGATATCTAATGTCCCTTCCTCCTCCTTTTTATAGATTTGATGGACTCCTCTAGAAGCTCCTATTTTATTATTATTTTAATTATTGAGCACATTTCCATTAATTAAAAATGTTCTTTTTAATGTGGGAAAATGGTCAATTGGCCACCATGCCTCCTCGGGTCACTTAAAATTACTCCTAAGCATCCCATCCCGTCTATCTTCTCATTTCGGTTCCAATGAGCTATTACACTAAGGTGTCCTGTCAAGAATTCCTCTCGAAATGCCACCTTAGGTGTAATTAATTGAGTTAGGCCCTTTAATAACTCAATTTTATAAAAGTTTTCATAATGCAACAAAATGAAAGAAAAAATATGCATATGGTCGAATATACCAAGAGAATTCCATCAGACCTCATAAGAACTCCTCAAAGAAGATCCAAAATCTCTTAGGGCCCACCAATGACACCAACCTGCACCTGTGACCTATTTTCCCCCAACTCTGAAAGTCCATCCTAACCTATCATAGGGAATAGAAGAAAAAGGAACATTACAAATCCTTTTCCCCAAGATTTCTTGCCCTCATGAAATCCAAATATCTAGACCAACCTTTTGGCCTGATGTAACTGAGAACCAATGCCCAGATTCCATACAAATCGCTGGGTGCTGCTATGCCTTTGTGTCAAGCCATCGGGAACATACCCCTCACTGCTTGGATCCAAAACTGATCTCTCGCTATACAAATCATCGACCAATCCTCCTAGATCCCAATGCCACCATGAACAATCATCACCCAAGTCCTATGGCTCAGACTGTGCTCTGTCTCTGGCTAAAGCTGCTACTCCATGAAGCGAATACCAACTCAGCAACTCTCTCTAATCCAACCTCTGGCATAGGCCAATGTCAACCCTACTCTATTGATGCTAAGCTAGTGCTACTGAAATAATGATGATTATCGATCGATAATCCATTGCCTATTGAAGCGTGCAATAAATCTCTCATCTAAGGGCTCCTATTGAAATGTGTCCCGAACAAAGAATGATACTCCATCAATAGGATACCAACTCATGATATCCCGCCAATATATATAGGGAAAAGAATCAAATGCAAGGACACCTACATATGGAACAAGTCTACTGTGCTTCCGCGAGTCTGTGCTCAACTCATGCTGCTCTATCCCGTCCATCAATGAGATGTGTCTGAAGAAGCGATCCCCTCTATTTATAATAGGCCAAAGTGGGAAATATATGATGCAAGCCCTATATATGTATTCCCAGAGAGTGTTACTCCCTGCAAGTACTGCAGCTCTGATAACTACATATGCTTCTACCTTCACCTCACAAGTGGGTCGACCCAAAGATATATACACCACCATCTCCAACAACTACTCCCTCATATGATAAAAAATTCCATGCTCCTGTTGTCTACTAGCCTTCCGCAGAACTACCCTATCGACCTCCAATACCTCCTGAGGATAAGTGTCTGCAACTATTGTCACCCTACTAGATTTCTGTACATATTTCTGCTCCTCATCAATGGCTGACCCCAAGGGCATCCATCATAGAATCAATTTGAACCTCCAATTGGCTCTCCCCAAAAGGATCATCATGCATATTGTGCATGTCCTCCTCCTCAACTAACTCATGCTACACCATATGCTGCTCATGCTGTATCATCATAGGTGACTCAACATCCTAAATGTCTCCTCTAGATTCCCTTGACTTCTCACCATACACACCGAGATATAAATCTGGCATGCTGTCCACAACTCCGCATGACTTCTCATGCTCCCCAGAGGTATCCTTGTACGATCACATGGACTCATCCAAAGAGAAGTCCTCATCCTGAAAGATAGAAGGAATATCCTCCTGCTATACCTCGACCATCCCCTCTGCATTTCTCAAACATTAGTGGTCAATCTCCCAAGGTTTTTTGTAGGTGAAGCAAATTTCCTTTCTCCTCAACTCATTCTTGCTACATGGTTCACCAATCCCACACAACTCCTCCTGGTTCAATTGTCTCCTGAACAGCTCAATGTTTTGCACTACTAACCTTTCGGCTAGTCCATACACAACATGTGATACCAACTGCTCTCTCCTCCAAATGGTCAATAATCTAGACTACAACCTCCTACAAATGGCATCATGACCTCCCATACATGAGGACAAAATGGACTGCATGTGTGCTATGGCTGTGTCAGGATGATGTTTCCTAACCCTGAAGAAGCATTGGAACATCTCCAGAATCAAATAATCACACTCCAGGTCAAACATGAGGTCACAATATCTAACCAAGTCCATGACCTATAGAACCTCTAGCCTCTTCCCAAAGGTAGGTCCCTCACTGTTATCCAAATCCTAAAGGGTCTCCACTACCAATCTGAATATTCTCCTCATAATATCATCATTGTAGGGAGCTATAGGTGCAGTCAACATCATGATACTACCAACACATGAGGAAACTGGAAGTTTGACTCCTATACAAGGGTGCTCCATATACTTGGGTTGTACTAAGGCAAGCATGGCTGGTTTTAGAGCTCAAATCAAGATCTTCCCATCTGATTGATCCACCTTGGAAAGGAGAGAAACATTTCTTCTAGTTTGAGAGTGGATTTTGCGGTCACCCCCATGCATCTCAAATTTTTCCCAAGTGCAAGAATTTTGTGTCCCAATTCATGTTCTTTTTCTGGTTTTTCTTGCTGTGGCATAAAAAGTATCCCCCTGGAAAATGATTTGTTCATGGTTATTTCTAGTTTATTAAGGGAGTTTAGAAAGGTATCATCCATACTTTAGTTTAATGATGACAAGTAAATAACTAGGACTAACAACATAACATAAGTACATAATAAATGATCAACTGACCCAATACATAGACTTCCCACATTTTACTAGTGGCAGACTCAATTGCATACTCAGCTATGTGGATGACAACATACTAACACCCTAAACCAATTTCTGACACAACATTATTACAGTGTCCCAACATACGTGCTTACAACACCTTATAATTCAACAATGGCATCAAAAGAACCCAGTTATACATAACCCTCTCCTATTTTTGTTCTCATGACAATAATAGCATACTGTACTTTTTCAACAGACATCTCACTCAATTTACATGCCATCCAAACCCTCTTATTTCGATAGAAAATTTGCAATACAAATAACAATCACTAACATTTTTTCCACAAATCATAATGATAATATCCTCACCCTTACTGATAACACATACATGCAACATATATATGTACTTCGTTCATACTTACAATATTCAAGGTCTGGGCAACCTTGTTGCATTGGTGTCACTTGAACTGGGGTAATTTTAATTAAATCTGATTTGGAGAAGCCTTTAACCCAATTTGGCCCCTTCAGATGAACTGCTTGAAACCCCAAGTGCCAATTCGGCCTCCTTAGCTGGATAGATTGCTACAGGTGCGATAGATTGCTACAGGTGCGAGAAATTTTGATATTGAATGACTGTCAATAGAGATACATAGAACAATCCCTTAAAATAATACTCCAGTATTTTGTTGCAGATCCGGAATAAGCTACACCTTGGATTCCTTTAGTGATGCAACACGTACAGCAACTGGGAATACCTCCTGGTTATGGCAGAGTAAAAAATCCACAATTGATTCGCTCAACCCAACAAAATAGAAAAATTCAACAGTGCGTGATCCCGAGTCTCAGACGTCATCTGATTACAAAACTTAATACTGCGTAAGCTCTAGTCTACGCACGGTCACAAACACACGATCAACTTAACCAATCCTCGCGTGCCGACTTGCACCAAACTTGTGTTCTGAAATATGCTCGGCCTGTTTTCACCAGGGAATTTTGACGTGGTGTAAACAAAGTTTGACGAAATCCATAAATTATCACGTTCCACTAGAAATATGCAAAGCCTTGTGGCATGATTTATGCTAAGCCACTTATACCCTGAGCTCTGATATTCGCCGGGTGGCAGTGAGACCAGTCACTGTCTTTGGTGATTTCCTAAAAGATTAATTTGGTCTGATTACTCAATAGATGCAATCATGGCTTACGCACTTCCTGAGATGATGGTTTGTTATGATACAAGAGAATATCCTCAGTTCTAGTAATTTATTATGTCATTTTCTTAAAAAAAAAAAAGATCCCGGCCTTCCTAATTATCTAATGCAACTTATCTTTAAGAATAAAAGGATATTGGCCAATCATATGCGCTCAGCCTCGAAACTAGTTTCTCTCAAGACATAATTTACAATAAAACTATCACCATCAGGAGGAAAACCAAAACCATCTCTCATAGCAATGTAATATTTTAAATTCAAATTTATGTAATTTTTCGAAATTTAACTCACAAATGCTTTATATAAAATTATCATTAATTTACATAACATTGCCATGTAAAACTCAACCACATGAATAACAAAAAACCACATAATGAGAAGAAATAATCTCAACTTTTCTTATCATATATAACAAGGGTTATATGCACATACAACCAAAATAGCTGAGATGAAGCTGGCCTTCAAGATAATGTGCTACACTAGGTTTTCTTGTGAATTCTGGATGAATTCACCAAGGGGAGATGGGTGCTCACCCAATCTCTCTAAATCACTTGAGGGTTTCCGTCTTAGGGCTACTAATGGAGATGAATTCACCAAGGGGAGATGGGTGCTCGCCCAATCTCTCTAAATCACTCAAGGGTTTCCGTCCTAGGGCTACCAATGGAGTAGAGAACGGGGTTCTCAACCTCACATACAAGAAACAATATCAAATCCAAGATGATCACTAATGGCCCTTCCAATGACAAGCTCCTATTTTATTATTATTTCAATTATTGAGCACATTTCCCTTAATTAAAATATTCTTTTTAAGGTGGGAAAATGGTCAATTGGACACCATGCCTCTTCACGTCACTGAAAATCACTCCTAGCCATCCCATCTTGTAAATCTTCTCATTCTAGTTCCAACAAACTATTATACTAAGGTGTCCTGTCAAGAATTCCTCCCGAAATTCCACTTTAGGCGTAATTAATTGAGTTAGGCCCATTAATAACTCATTTTTATGAAATTTTTCGAAATGCAACTCAACGAAAGGAAAACTATGCTGATGGTGGAATATACCAAGCAAATGCCATCGTACCTCATAAGAACTCCTCAAAACCCCTCGAAAATCCCCCAGGGCCCGTCGATGATGCCAATCTATACTTGTGACCTATCTGCCTGCAACTCTAAACGTCCATCCTAACCATGTCATAAGGAATGCTAGAAAAAGAAACATTATAAAGCTAAAATTGAACATGTAGGTCGAAAAATATCTGAAAAACCAACAATTGCATGCTTATGTTCTAGTCCAATCCCAACAGATCCTAGTACTAATGAGTTGATGCCTATCATTGGTAATCAACTTGCGTGGGGAGCGAGGGAGGAAGGGAGGGGGGGGTTCTATAGAGGACTGTAGCCCAATATAATATCAACTAAAATAAATTTGATATGCTCCTGCAAAGGAAATTACATTTGGGAGGAGTGGGGGGGGGGGCTTCTATAGAAGACTGTAGCCCAATATAATATCAACCAAAATAAATTTAATATGCTCCTGCAAAGAAAATTACATTTTAAAAGGAAAAGGGGAAGAGTACAGGAAATGATTTAAACACAAATGCTGGTGTAAGAAATATTGACCGTGAGACTTGGAGCAATTTCTAGAATTTTTGCTGAGAGATGACAAGTCCTATCAAAGTGATCTTAAGAATGACCATATTGAAGGGACCCATGCAATATAATATGAGGGCCACCAAAATACTATAAGGAAAGAAGACATGATTGTGGTTAATAGAGGTGATCTAGGTTCAAAATATTGGATCACCAGTGCAGTTTTTTGTGATCAAAATCTAGTCTCCTAGAAAAAAGAAGGTGGGATGGAAAATGATTCATTAGTTTTACCTGAAGCGTACATAGGAGATGTTTTATCGGATAGTATTCCATTATCTAAGGGTGAGGGAGTATTTATTCAAAAAATGTCAACAAAATATGATGATTTCATTATTTCAACTGAAGCAAGACAAAAGAAACTGCATGGAGTAGATTCAAACCCATTTGATGGGGATAAGTTTGAGCATGGGATCAGCCCGAAAAGTGGTTTCCCCCACTCGGAGAATAGTAATGGGATAATTTTAGGATAATACTTTTTCATAGTTTCTACTGTAACTCTTATGTTTTGCGAAATTAAAAAAAAAATCAGAAGATATGTACACAAAAAGACAAGGGGAAAAGAAAAGAAAATGAAAACAAAAAGGGAGGAACAAAGATTGTTATTTCTTTTTGTAATAACTCTTACAGGGCTTGACACACAATTCAAAGAGGTGGGCTCACAATACTTTATTCGAGACTAATCACCACGCAACTTTGATGGCGGATCAAAAATATTTATACAGTAGTGGCATCACATGCGACTGCGCCGCTCCAACTTGCATGAGATTTAAAGTAAGTGGGGTGGCGCAAAGAAAATTTAAAATTTCACTGATCGACTACCATGATAACCTAGGCCACCCCCTGACTCTTTTCCCCGAAACAGTAAACGGTTTTTTAAAACTATTATGATGCCCAACGTATGGTCTCCCCTCATGTCAAGCAAGAAGGACAACTACAATTTGTCTTTCGTATCTCCTTTCCACCTCAGCCATCCACCTCACTCTTTTACGTCATATTCCTGTCACATCACTCCATCATTCCTACGTGTACTCTATTGAATTTCCTATTCTCACAGAATACAAAGTTTTAAAGAAGCCTTTTCATTGTTTTTAGCCAATCGGTTCCTTGCCTTTTTTACTGTGCAAAAAACCCTACTACCTAGCATCCAGGCCAGCCTGCAAATGATACAACTTGACCTCCACCACTCTTCTTCGATTCTAGGTATTTACATGTTGAACCATGCATTAATTTCATCATGTTAAATATAAACAAAATCTCACAAATCTACCCCGAATCTTGTAATGTAAAATACCACCATTTAGAAACCTCTAATGGACATCAAAATTGAAATTCAAGACCCGTGTCTTCCTCTCGAATTTGATAAATTTTGTTTTGAGAACTGGAGCAGTTTCCTAGAAAAGCAAGTTTACTTTGGAGTTGATAATTCTGGTCTGTACTATGTGATAGCCCCAATTACCTACCACTTTCGCCGGGTGGCAGTGAGACGAGTCACTGTCTTTGGTGATTTCCTAAAAGATTAATTCCGACCGATTACCCAACACATGCAATCATGGCTTACGCACTTCATGAGATGATGGTTTGTTATGATACAAGAGAATATCCTCAGCTCTAGTAATTGATTATGTCCTTTCCCGGAAAAAAAAATGAACTCGGCCTTCTAGTTAACTAATGCAAGTTGTATTTAGGAATAAAAGGGTCTCAGTTGGCCTTCTAGTTAACTAATGCAACTTGTATTTAGGAATAAAAGGATCTTGGCGCCAATCATATGGTCTCAGTCTCTAAACTACTTTCTCCTTCAACTCTCGATAATTTACAATAAAACCTTTCTAGTTAACTAATGCAATTTGTATTTAGGGATAAAAGGATCTTGGTGCCAATCATATGGTCTCAGTTTCTAAACTACTTTCTCCTTTAACTCTCGATAATTTACAATAAAACCTTTAAGCTGGTAGGAAAACCATATCTATACCACTATAATATCTCAAACTTAAATTTTTGGAACTTTCCGAAATTTAACTCACAAATGCTCTAAATAAAATTATTATTAATTGACAGAACATTGCCATGTAAAACTCAACATCATGAATAACAAAACATCCACATAATGAGCATAAATAATCTTAGCTTTTTATATCATATATAAGCTGGCCTCCAAGATAATGTGTTGCACGGCTAGGCTCTCCCAAAGCAGAGATGGGTGCTCGCGCAATCTCTCTAAATCAGCCGAGGGTTTCCGTCCTAGGGCTACCAATGAGTAGAGAACTGGGTTCTCAACCTCACATGCAAGAAGCAATATCAAATCCAAGATGATTGCTAATAGCCCTTCCTACTCCTTTTTATAGATCTGATGGACTCCTCTAGAAGTTCCTATTTTATTGTTATTTCAATTATCGAGCACATTTCCCTTGATAAAATATTCTTTTTAATATGGGAAAATGTTCAATTGGCCACCATGCCTCATCAAGTCACTAAAAATCACTCCTAGCCATCCCATCTTGTAGATCCTCTCATTCCGGTTCCAACGAGCTATTACACTAAGGTGTCTTGTCAAGAATTCCTCCCGAAATGACACCTTAGGCGTAATTAATTGAGTTAGGCCCATTAATAACTCAATTTTTCTGAAAGTTGTCGGAATGCAATGGAATGAAAGGAAAACTATATGTATGGTGGAATATACCAAATGAATTCCATCGTACCTCAAGAACTCCTCAAAACCCCTCCAAAAGCCCCCAGGGCCCCTCGATGACGCCAATCTACACCTATGACCTGTCTACCCCCAACTCTGAAAGTCCATCCTAACCATGTCATAAGGAATACCAGAAAAAGAAACATTACAAAGCTGAAATTGAACATGTAGGTGGATCTTAGTACCAATGAGTTGATGTTTATTATTGGTAATCAGCTTGTGGGAAGGATCGTAACCTAATATAATATCTACCAAAATAAATTTTATATGCTCCTACAAGGGCAATTGCATTTTAGAAGGAAAAGTGGAAGAGTGCAGGAAATGATTTGAGCATAAATGCTCCTGTAAGAAATATTGACAGTAAGAGTTGGAGTAATTTCTAGAAATTTTTGCTGAGAGATGGCAAGTCCTATCAAAGTGATATTGAGAATGACCATATTGAAGGGACCCGTGCAATAGAATATGAGGGCCACCAAAATACTATAAGGGAAGAATACATGATTGTGGTTGATAAAGGTGATCTAGGTTCAAAATATTGGACAACTAGTGCAGTCTTTTGTGGTCAAAAGTTAGTCTCCTGGAAAAAAGAACGTGGGATGGAAAATGATTCATTAGTTTTACCTGAAGGGTACATATAAGATGTTTTATTAGATAGTCTTCCATTGGCTAAGAGTGAGGGAATATTTATTCACAAAATGTCAACAACATATGATGATTTCATCATTTCAAGTGAGGCGGGACAAAAGAATCTACATAGAGTAGATTCAAACCCATTTGATGGGTATACGTTTGAGCATGGGATCAACCCGAAAAGTGGTTTCCTCCACTCGAAGAATAGTAATGGGATAATTTTAGGAGAATATTCTTTCATAGTTTGTATTGTAACTCTTCTTCTTATGTTTTGTGAAATTAAAAAAAAATCAGAAGATATGCACACAAAAAAATAAGGGGAGAAGAAAAGAAAATGAAAACAAAAAAGGAGGATCAAAGTTCATGGCAAGGTTAGAATACGTTGTATTGTTATTTCTTTTTGTGCTAACTCTTTCAGGGCTTGACACATAATTTGAAGAGGTGGGTCCGTAGTACTTTATTCGAGACTAATCACCATGAAACTTTGATAATGGATCAAAAATATTTATATAGTAGTGGCATCACAAGAAATTGTGCCACTCCAACTTGCATGAGATTTAAAATAAGTGGGGGTGGCGCAAAGAAAAATTAAAATCTCACTGATCAACGACCATTATCACCTACGCCATCCCATGACACTTTTCCCCGAAACCACCAGCGGGGGTAGCCAAAGACAGTAAACATTTTTTTAAAACTATTATGATGCCCAACATATGGTCTCCCCTCATGTCAAGCAAGCAGGGCAACCACAATTTGTCTTTCGTATCTCCTTTCCACCTCAGCCATCCACCTTACTCTTGTATGTCATCTTCCTATCATATCGCTCTACCTTTCCTACATATAATCTATTTAATTTCCTATTATCATTAAAGAAGAACTTTCGTTGTTTTTAGACCATCACTTCCATGTCTTTTTACTGTGCAAAAAACCCTACTACCTAGCATCTAGGTCAGCCCGCAAATGATACAACTTGACCTCCACCACTCTTCTTCGATTCTAGGTATTTACATTTTGAACCAGACATTAATTTCATCATGTTAAATATTAAAAAAACTCATAAATCTACCTCAAATCCCGCAATTCCAAATACCACCACTTAGGAACCTCTAATGGACACCAAAATTGAAATTCATGGCCCATTTCTTCCTCTCAAATTTGATAAATTTTGTTTTGAGTACTGGAGCAGTTTCCTATAAAAGCAAGATTACTTCAGAGCTGTGAATTATGGTTTTTACTATGTGATAGCCCCAATTATCTACCACTTTCTAGAATTTGTAACCTGGCCAATCTCTGTATCTATCCCTCAAAGAAATTATTTTGTATCTTCTAAACAGGAAGTTGTCCTTGAGGTTTCGACTGACTTGTTTTCCAAGCTTTTTGTATCCCTCATGCTCAAGTCCCAAAACTATTTAATGAAGAATATTTGTCTCTAGATTTCACTCAATTATTAGAGAAAACATAATAGCCTTGTTTTCAATGATTTCACCTCCAAGGACACCCACTCCTCAACTAGCTAAAGCATACCATCTATACATATTTTATCAAGATGCTCAAAACGTTTTAGCCTCAATTTTAGCACTACTTGGGGAAGATGATACAAGCAAGGTAACTAAATCATCCTTAGGGTTTTTGGGTTATATGGTAAACTGCACTATGAATTTGGACATTCCTACATACCTAACTAAGTCCATCAGTATTCAGTTTGAAATATTTCATGTTGCTAATATGTTTATACACCCCTCTCTCCTAGTCTATCTCTTCTTATACACCCATATTGACAAATTTGAGTTTTTAAGTCTCAGTACCTTTGATTCTAAGAACTAGAGCAAGTCAGTGGTTGAATGGACATATACAGTTAAGAGAAAGCATGAAAATCAAGGGCTCTCTAAGTTCTTACCTGCATACATGGAAACCACTTTTACCATCCTGAGTCTTGCACCACCTTTGAGAATCCTACCACAACAGAAATAGTTCCTACAACTTAGTACTCATACCAAAGTGGGGGATCGGTACTTATTTGAATATTTTACGGAGATCGTGTTGTACAAATTTCAAGAAAACCCATACATATTGCCTATTTTTATGCCTATGAGGGTTTTTTTTTTTTTTTTTCTAAATTAGTCTACTTCTATTATATCATACAGTTCCAAAGATTACATTTATCGTCCTCCAGATTTGGCAGCCCAATTCTGGAGGGAAGTTTCAGTATCAAAATCTCAAAAAATGGGCTACCCCAGACAGGGAAACCAACCCAAGAGTAGAGCATAGAGAGTCGATAATACACTGCCCATAGCGGGAAACCAGCTTGACAAGTGATAAGTTTAAGATAGAACCAGAACACTAGAAACCTTGAAATAAGAAAAAGATGATTGGAATAAGAGATAAGAACCCAACAACTAAGCTGATGGAGAGCTATCATTTTTTTCTAGAGGATGGAGTGGCTCTTCCACAACCCTGCATGCATAATCCGACTCGTCCTCCTCCTGCTTGGACGCGTGGACTGTTGACAGAGGAAGAAGAAGCACTTGGGCGTCATGCGAAATGGAGGAGGCTACATGAGTATCAGCACCCACACAGGTTCTTTTTTTGAGCTCGAACTATCGTGGTCGCTGCTTGAAGCACTCTGCACCGGCAAAGCTTTCATCTTGCAGGGGGAGAAGGCAGGAAAAGAAGAAATGGTGGACTTGTGGGGTATTTTTCTGGGGCGGAGGCCGGAGCCAGAGGTTTTGGAAGGTGGAGAGACAAGCAGGTAGAGAAGTTGATGGGGTCGAGGATTTCCGGCGCCGCCCAATCCACAGAAAAATTCATCGTCCTAACCATAGAGGCCAAGGTGGGAGGTCTGGAGGGAAGACCACGTCTACCTGCTCTGTGGCACCTCATGCGATGTCTTCTGGGCATGGTAGAAGAGTGGGAATGAGAATAAACCTGAGTTGAAGGAGCGTCCGAGGGAGCAGCTGGGGTGCTGAAATCCAAGGAAATGCTAACAAAGGGGTGAGGAACAGAGCAAAGGAGCCAAGGCTTGGTGGAGACACCAGGAGAGACTTTGCAGAGCTGAAGGGAGAGGAAAATGGCAGAAGAAGGAGCAGGGGTGGCAGATTTAAGGGCCATGGGATGCGGCTGAGGCAGGACAGTTGAAGTTACTGTGCAGCTGACAATGATTAAGGCAAAGGATGTCGATGGGAGGTTGGCGAGGGTGGAAAATAAATGCCCCATGCTATGACATTTAAAGCAGCTTGGGTGGCCATGTGCGATTTCATGGGGAGGACAGGTGCCCTGCCACCCTGCATCCAAGTGGCCCCTCTGGTTAGTATGGTGTATCACTCGCATTCGGGATTTGGAGGTCTTTGAGCACAAGAAGAGTGAAATCTGTGCGTAGAGTTTCATCATCAAAATTTCGGATCTTACCAGTGGTGAGGGGAGCATTGTGGCTGACTCCCTTGTTGGCTAGAAGGTCCACTACTGCATTGACTGTCCTTCTAATGTGCTTGAAGGAAACCACTTTGTGGCAAAGGAGCCATTGCGCAAGGAGGTCGAAACGAGCCGCTAATCTCTAGCTCATGGAGAATTTGGAGGCTGAATAACCCAACAGGAGGCAATTGGCTATGTCAATGATAACTTCAGAGTCGCCTTCTATTTCTAAGGGAAAATATTTGTTCACCTGTGCTAGAAGGAGGCCTTGAAAGAGTCTTTCTAACTCTGCTGAGTTGTTGGTGTCCCATCCTATGGAGCCAAAATATATCATGAGGGCGTCTCCATCAATTTTTTTGAAAATACCACCGAAACCAGCATCCCCTGGATTCGCCTTTGAGGTTCCATCAAATTTGAGTTTAAATATGCCAAGAGGGGTAGGGGGGAGACCAAGAGTAGGGCAAGCTGGGAGAATAGTTTGAAGGGGGCTCATTGTTCGGGTGAGAGTGGAGGGAGATATTCCAATTGGCCCAGATGATGTTTTCAGGGGGACGGGAGTTACAGAAATCATATTCTTTCCAATGGTGCAGCGCAAGGGATTCCTGAAGGTTGTTGCATAAATTGGTCCAAAGGATGTTGGGGGGGGGGGGTGGGGGGGCTGGACTGATCTCTAAAAATGCGCCTGTTATGCTACTTCCAGATCAACCAGAGGATATGCCCAGGAAGAATGAGCCAAAGGGAATTGAGCAGATCATTGTTGAAGGGAGAGGATGGCCAATGGTGAATGGTATTGAGAATATCCCCTCGTTATCTATCAGATATTCTGCTAAGTAGTGCAACGTTATCCCAAAGAAAGTTTGTGAGCAGACAGGAGTTGAGGAGGTGCTCTATGGTTTCCTCAGAATTTCTGCAATTTGGACATTGAGATGGTCTAGTGAAGCCTTTTTTTAGCAAGTTGTCCCAAGTTAGGATGCGCCTCTTGTTGATTAGCCATAAGAAGGTGGAAATTTTGGGCCAAAATCTGGGGTTCCAGATCTATCCCAAATGGCATCTTGAGGAGCCTAGAGGTTGGGGAGGAGTAGACGATATGCTTCTTTGGTGGTAAAGGTGCCCCGGGAGGAGTATCCCCATCTTACAATATCCTCTCCCTCGGTGAAACTAATTTTCCTCTTAAGAAGTTCCTTGCTAATATCTTTAGTGAGATCAAGATGCCAATTAGCCTGCCATCGGTCTGCTGGGTGCCGTTGTCAGTAGCCCGAGCTGAGGAGGGGAGTCCAAATGTGCTTGATTTGGGTGTTCGCCTGATTTTTGAGGATTTCCTGCCATCAAGAATTGTGAAAGAGGGAGGCTTGTTTGGGCATATGTTGCCATGAATCCTCCCAAAACTTGGCCTGAGAGCCTGAGCGAACTTCCCAAAAGCTGTAATCCTGAACGAGGGCTATGTGTTGTTTGGTTTCTTTCCAGATTAGGGAGCCAGTCACCTCTGTGTTGAGGAGAATCAACTCTTGGGCAGGCTAGTTATTTGCATATTTGGAGAGCCAGAGTTGAGCCCAGGGGGCTTTTGGGTTGGAGACCCATTTCCACCAAATTTTCTCTCCCATTATCACATTGTTGTGGTGTGGGTATCTAAGCTCCAGACCCCGTGAAATTTTGGGAACACATACCTCATTCGAATTGACCAACGCCCATTTTTTGTTGTCTTTCTTTCCTTCCCAAAGAAAATTCCTTTGTAGATTTATAATTGATTTAAGAACCCATTTTGGGGCCGTCAGGACCAAGAAGAGATATAATGGCATGGATTGGAGAACCGACTTGATTAGGACAAGATGCCCAACAATGTTGAGGGCTCTATCGGTCCAGAAGGAGAGTTTGGCTTCATTTTTATCAAGAAGTTCTCGCCAGGAGGGATGTTTGATGACAGAATCAATGAGGGGGGCCCCAAGATATTTTGAAGGGAGGGATGAAATGGGGAAGCCTAGGATTCTGGAAATTTTTCGCTGGGTGATGATAGGGGTATTGAAGAAGAATATTTGGGACTTCTCAGTATTGATGATGGTACCTGTGGTAGAGGAGAAGCTGTCAGGGATGTCTTTGAAGGAACGGGCTTCTTGGATGGAGGGGTGACCAAAGAGCATGTTGTCATTGATTAATTGATGATGGGAGAAGGGAGGACAACGATGAATGTTGAGACCTTTGAGAGAGCTAGAGATAAAAACGTGGCGGATGAGCCAGCCTAGGCCTTCAGCCATCAGGATAAAGATGAAGGGGGATAGGGGATCGCCTTGGAAGATGCCTCTGGAAGGCATGAAAGGGGTGGAATGGGAGCCATTGAGAAAAACATAGAAGATGGGGGAGGAGATCAAGCTCATGATCCATCGAACCTAGGTGTGACTAAAATCGATTGCCAACAACATTTTATGGATGTAATTCTAGCTGAGTTTGTCAAAGCCTTTTGAGAGGTCAATTTTGAGAAGCATACTTGGAATTTTCTCAGTCTTCAGAGAGTGTGACCTCATGAGTGAGTATAATTCCATCCATAATTTGTCGTCCTTCCACATAACCAGTTTTCTTCGAGGAGAACAACAATATGAGCAATGGTTTGAGCCTATTGACTATCCCTTTGGAAATGAGCTTGTAAATGACATTCCATAAGGCAATCAGTATGTACCTATTGGGGGTGGTGGCATGCTCCACCTTGGGGATGAGAGTGACTTCTCCAAGCCCTCGTCACACTTCAACATTTCCAAGGCCTCTTCACTGGCATGTAACTGTAGCTGCAATCTCCACTTATCCTCTTCTTCTTCTTGTAGAAGTCTACTCAAATCAACATTCTCTACTTGAAGGCTCTAATTGGTCTCCTCATTTGAATGATGAGAAGAATACGAAGAAGAAGTATATTCACCCAAAGATGGGTATGGACCGTCATCCTATGCTCTCTCTTTCTCCTATTCCTATTTTGCAATTTTCTCCTCATAATATACACACATTATATCTACAATGATTTCCATCATGTAGAAGGCCTCGTAGAGATCTCTGTGATCTTCCATTTTCCTTCTTGTTGAACATTCAATCTCTGTTTATTTTTCACACTCAAAATTTTCATTAGCATGAAGATTACTCTGATACCAAAATTGATCCAGATTCTCTCAGCTACCATAATTAAATAAGATCTTTTACTTATGTGATGTTAGTATAATTTCATCTGAAAGAGTATGAATTACCACATGTGCATACCTTAAAGAAGAGGAAACATAAAGACAACCGTTAAATCAAATAACACACACAAGTTGATAACATAGTTCACCCAATGTGGCCCTTACGTCTTTGTGAACGATGTTAAGAGTGGGGAGGATGTTTCATTAAATACCATAGGATGATGATGAGTACCTGGTGTATTCTTATTAATAGAAGGGATAACTCCCTTAAATAGAGTGTTATGTCTCTCCATGAGACATTCTTCTAAAATATCTCTCAGTCATAAAATCTCTCCTTTAGCATGACAAGATAGAAATATTTCACATAAAGTGGGATACAAGGATCTTCTCACAAAGTGGCATACATGGATCTATAAATAAAACCATCGTATCAACAAAAATAAAAAGAAGACAGGTATCAGTACATATTATACCTCCACTTCTGGGGATGGCTTGAAAATGCACACCTCTGTTGAAGAAACAAACTGCACAGTTGAATTCTTGGTAAAAACCATGAAATATGACTGTAAACTCGACCCCTTTCTACATCGGTCAAATCTAGGCTCCCCTAGAATAATTTAGATTCATATCAAGATTCTCTTCTAGACATGGATGGAAAATCTGCTACTTAGATGAAGAAATTGGTTGCGCCATTAGACTCCCGACGAAAAATTGGTTCAAATGAGTATAAAATTGCCATATTTCTGACACCGTAAAAAATCAACCCCCAATGGAATATTAAAGATTCTTCATAGAGAATATTCTTTAAAATATTCCCTAACATATTCTCTAACAATGTTCCTAGAATCATCTTGAGATTCATATCTTCATTGGCCTGCCTGTACTCTCATCTCTCATGTATTCTCCATGTTTCCCTTTGAACCATTTGAATGGCATTTTATAACAAAGTGTGAGGGTGAATACGATAAATTGTATGGTTGGCATAGTCATATTAAATAGGAGAGGTTTTGAATTCAAAACCCATGGACTCTTAATTTTGCTTTTAATATGGTTTTAAAGCCCAATTTTGGTTTTAATATAGTTTTCAAACCATATAATATATGTAAATTGTATGTTCATATTGTAACGACTCCCAAAACCGTGAGAATAAGAAAAAAATGGAGGTTTCACCATGCCAAGGCCACTTGAGCCTAATTTGAGGTTCCATGTGGCACCGTGTGATTGGGCCATGTGGCAAGCTCTCATTGGTTGACATCATATGCCACCTACTTGCCATGTGTCAACTTGTGGTGTTGCCACATCACCTGCTTGTGGGTACACTTGGTTTGTTTTTGGGCTGCCATATTAGGTTTGTGGGTCCCACTAGGCCTGCTGAATTTTATGCCATGTGTCATATGTATGCTATGCCACATGGTAGAATGGTGACTTTGACTTTGACTTTTTCCTAGTTTGACTGAAACTTTGACTGAGCATAACTTTCGCATACAAACTCGGATTGAGGTGCTGCTTGCATCGTTAGAAATATTGTAACGTGCTATTCAATTAGATCCTAGTTTTATTTCAATATAAGGAATTTTATTTTTGAGCCTTTTTAGAACCATATTTGATTTTGAGCATTTTTGGAGCCACCTGGATCAACCATAATTTGATAGGATTCCACATAAACTCCCATTATTGATGGAAAAATGGCTAGCCACATGATTTTGATGTAGAAGACTGTAGAAGGGTCTATATTGTAACTACGTATAAGACTTGAGATAATAAAACCTAACCACTAGTAGGCTATCGGGTTGTGTTATAACCAGGCCACTAGGAGGAAAAGGGGTTTCATTCTTTTGAGTGCATTTGTTCCATAACTAAATAAAAGTAGCCAAGGGGGATAACAAGTATAACACACAGAGAGTATTTTTGCACTGTAGCATCCCGTGGTCCACATGCCATACTTCTTCGTACCCACAATGATATTTTCCATTCAGAGAAAGAGAGTGGAGCGACTTTTCCTTCCAGCTGGGTTTTTCTCTCAAAAGGGTTTCCAAGAGCATAGCTTGTGTGAAATGTGTGTGAGATTTTTATTTTGTCGTTATCCATTTTTTGCATAACTTTGATTCACATGCATGCACTATTAATAACAAATCTTCAGATCTATAAATCTAATAAAACTGTAACAATGTATAATTTCATATTTTAATATAATATTATCATATTTGTTGTGACAGATTGTCTAGTATAATATCCATGGAAGTTTAAGGATCACTATCCCTGGTATTGGAGCCCACATTTATTTTTTATCTTTCAATATTAAGGGTGACAAGGTGGTGCAAAACGAAGAGTGGAGTATCCCTCAGGTTGTAACCTTAAAACACTTTAGGGTGGCAGGGTTGTGTTAGGGAAATTTGGAGCTTGCAGGGTGTTGGAGCATAATTTCAGTTTCAGATCATCCCATGGTACTATTCTCTAATGTAGCTTGTTTTCCCATGGTATTACTAACCCCTGGATTTTCCTATGTTATTCTTCTCTAATGTCGCCTATTTAAAGGCTAATAATTAAACTAGCCTATATCCATATTAACTTTGAATCTACCAAGTTCCAAGGGGGATCAAATCTATTTCCATTCTAAAATAGGGTACCTCAAGAGATGACCCCACTCGTTGCTTGGTTGATCCACAGTTAAGATGGATCTAGGCTAGTAGATTAAGAATCTTCATGGTAAAGTTGGGGTCATTCTCCATGGTTAGGATTTTTTTCCTTACTTTTTTTAAATGTATATATGTTTAACTTATATATTAATTCTCTTAATAATTAATAACCCACCTAGATCCATCTTAAATCTAGAGATACTGAATGTCGAGAGGGATCAAATATTTTTTCACTTTAAAATAGGTTTTCACCTTAAGAGTTTTGATCCCTCTGAAAGCTTGATAGATCTAGAGTTAATATGGATCTAGGTTTGTTTAATTATTAATTATAATTACGTATTATTATTATTATTATTATTTTTAAATCTAAATTTTATTATTTATGAAATTTAGTTGAGTCAAATTTTTTTATTAATAATTCTATTTTTTTTTAATATTATGTAATTCAACTGAGTCAAAACATTTAACATGACAAGAAATTACAACATCTCTTCCATAATGGGCTAGAGAGTGCCTCTCGGTGCAAATAATACTAATAATATTTTAAAGTAAAGTTCAAACTGTAGAAATATTTACTTTAAATTATTATTACTCGAGAGGCATGCTCTAGCATGCATTGATTAGGCTCAAGGAGTAGGCATATCCAAGGATTTTTCACTCTTTCCATGGTCAGTACAGGATGTCTAGTCTCTTGCTTAATCATTGGGTCTTTCCTGAAAAAAATAATAATTTTAAATTAAAGTTAAATAATTTAATTAGCTTTTTTTTTCTAAATTTTAAAAACATGTGATGTATCATGAAATACTTGTTTTCATGTGTATTATGGATTGATGCCTCTCAACATTTATTAACTATTTAATTTATATGGCTACGCTAGTCTTATAATTTTTTTCATTTGGATTAAATCTAAATGGTTAAGTGGGAGAACTATTCTCGTTTACATTAGAGTATAAATTTCTCTTATGAAATGGTTGTTTTTTAACAAAAAACAATTCTAGTCTAAACAAAAAAATTTGGATGACCAAGCCTCGCACAATCCTATTGATAA